>JAODTR010000018.1:1196055-1234616 GCA_025399935.1 Amblyopsis rosae
AGACAACACAGCCCTCAGGTTCATGGGGGCACCCAAACCTCTCCACCACGATAAGGTGATGGTTCCCGGAGAGGATATACTGTATATATTTATATATATACTGTATGTATATGTATGTATATAATATCAAATACAATGTGGCCGCTAGCTTAGGAGTGTGTTCCAGTCACCAAACTGTCAATGAGCAGTTCCTATCTGTCCGTTAGTGTCTAGCTATCTTCAGTGTTGTTAGCATTGACTCCTGCTTGCCTTCTTATTCGATAGAAAGCTGTAACGTGTGTGTTGTGTGACTGCGTTCAACAGGGTACTCCTTGCTGAGCTAGAGCGACACCAGGACGCATGGCCCTTCCTTACGCCCGTCAACCTGAAGTCTGTTCCCGGGTACAGGAAGGTCATTAAGAAACCCATGGACTTCTCCACCATTCGTGAGAAGCTTGTCAGCAGCCAGTGAGTATACTGCACTTTTATTCCATTGCATTGTAATGTGACAGACGTAAGTAATGTGATCCATGCACATAGACTACGGTAAATGTGAAATTGAAATTGAAATGAAACAGATTGTGTTTCTTATTACATTTTTCACTAACCAAACTATTTTTCTCTCTTTTTTTTTTAGATATCAAAACTTGGAGACATTCATTATTGATGTCAACTTGGTATTTGACAACTGTGAAAAATTCAATGAGGACAATTCTGATATTGGTAGAGCTGGTCATAACATGAGGAAGTTCTTTGAGAAGCGTTGGACTGAGCTTCTGAAACAAACAAACTAAGTCTGCCCATAAACCCATTCTATATTTCGTAACAGAGCACCTGGTTTTTTAAGATTGTGGCTTTGCTGAATGGGAAAGCTAAATTCTTTAATATGGAGCTCAGTGAGTTAAGAGAGTTATCAGCTCGAGAGAAGTTGTGATATGAGGTGTGCTGGATTTACTATAGCAGGGATACAAGCCCCAAAGAGTCCCAGAGAAATGGGGTATCATAGTGCAATACCATTCCCTGTGTCAGAACACTGCACTGAATGAATCCTCAATTGTCACTGATATATCTACGCTAGAATACTTTCCACTACTTGTAAATATCTTCTTTTTTTTATTTAATCGTATTATAGTGAATGTATTTAATTTTGTAATAATTATTTATGAATCAAGGTCCACTTCATTTTCTATGAAAAGGAAGAATCAGCTAAACTGCTTCGAACTGAAAAGGAATGTGTCTTTGTGTTGTAATTTTCTCCCAAATATGAAACAAGCCAAGAAAAAAAAACTGTTTACACTGTTCAGTGCTTTGGGGCATCAGAGGACTGTATTTGTTATGTTCAAACTGTAAGACTGCATTTATTTACAGAAACAGCGATGGTTAACAGTTAGGCAATGGTGATTCATGTGTATATACTGTTTATTAATGTCAATATTATGTCTTGTTTGGAACGATGTGTAAAAATTGTTTAAGAATATTAAGATATTGTTTATGCCTTAGAATGATTGTAGCATTCTATTTTAGTGAACGTGATGAAAACATTATCATAAATATTGTTTGTACAGTATATACATTTCCTCTGCAAACACTGTGGTATCCTTAATCTTGGTAGTGCCTACCCTTCCAACAGGGGCATGTAGGGGATGTTATTGATTTTAGTTTTCATTTTTATGACATAATTTTTTTCTATGATTTCAATCCAACAAGGCCTCCAAAGTCAGACATTGACACAGTAATCATTCCTTCCCAAGCAGAAATTAAGGAACAACAAGCATTCAAAATATGCTTCCACAATGCTTTTCCTCATATCTGCCACAGTATCGAGGACCTAAGGCCAATTGTAACCACTGTGTTGAATCTTGCTGTGTTGTGGCCTGGTGGAGGCAGCTAGAGTTTTTTGTACCCAAGTCAAGAGTACTTGAAGTTACTTTATTTAAGATATTGTGGAATAAAAGTATCATTCTTTTGTAGGAGCTTTATTTTTCACTAGTGTGTGGCACGGACCTATTAAAGGATGTTTTTCAATCTAAATGTCTTCAACTAGTTTTTTTACCCTCAATTCAATACTACCTTGCTGACACTGTTGGTTCATGTTGTACATTTGTGGAATGTCTCTTTATTAATTTGTCTCATTAAAAAATATCAATGTTGGTTGTTAACTGCAAGGTCTAATTTTAGTAATTGGTCTACAGTTAGGGCAAAGTATTCCTTTAACCTAATAAAATACAATACCCACTTAGAACAGATTCTGATATTGATATAAGGAAAATCGTTTGACTACCCAACTGACACCATTTGTAATCAGCCATGGGTAATTCTTTTTTAAAGTAGGCATACCTTCCTAGCTCTTTAATAAGTTTGATCAAGCACATGCATGGCGTGCAACTCTGAAGTCCATGTTCTTGGTTTGATCAAATATTTGGTTTATCAGGGCACCAAAAAAAAAAAGTCGAATTTAATCATAACTGATAATGTGATGTGACAATTGTGACATTTGTGTGTGGACAAATATAATGGTGGGTCGCTAATAGTCGATAATAGTCATGTTTGTCTACTGTCATTAAAAGTGTAACTTTCTGAGCCTTACTCCACCACCCACTGGGTTATTTTAACGGATATGACGTGTAGTTCTGTTTACAGCCCATGCCGAAATTTTCATTTTTTAAATTTTGTTAATACTCCAATATTAACACCAACATGTGTCTCATCACAGATCAATCCTATCACTTCGTTTACAGCTCAAAAAGCACATTTAAGGGTACGCACATTTAAGGGTACACATATAGTAATTCCAAATATATATATATTTGCCATTAAAATACGTAGTATTACCATTATTCATTATTTGTACATACGACTATGGTATTGCTAATTTGGTCATTTAAATAATAGGCCTATTTGTAAACAATGTATGGCAACACATGACGTCATAGTCAGCCGATGAGGAAGTGATCGAGGATCAAAGGAAATACAAATCGTTGGTACGAACTATTTTATATCTCCTTAATTTGTTATTGTCAAAGTAAACGTCCTTGGTTAATTTTACTTCATTTTCTTCTTACTCGTAGTCTACTTATGCTACTCTATTATCGTCTATTACGCTATCGTCAACACAATCTAGCTGCCAACGTTTTTACTGTATTTCAGATCGAAAAAACAGTTTGATCTTTCCAGTGGCTTCAATGTAGATGTGCATCGATAGGGTCATTTATTTTTGCTTAAGTATTATCTCAAACCAACAAGCAATTAGCTATATATTATACGGCATATTGTAGCCTATATTTGTCTTGATACATTTCAGGACAACCTCTCCAGATGGTGTCCTTAATATGCAGTTTAACAGACCATCGCGACGATGTCAACTGTTGCGCCTTCTCTGCGGCGATGTTGGCCACTTGCTCTGGCGATAAAACCATACGGATCTACAACACCAAGGACTTCTCCGAGTTGGCCTTCTCGCCACTATCGGGGCATGGCTACAGTGTCCACTCTTGTTGTTTCAGTCCTTGCGGAGAGCTCCTTGCCTCATGCTCCACAGATGCAACCACGGTAGTCTGGTCAATGGCGACTGGAGACATCGAAGCAGTCCTAGAGCACCCTGGTCGTAGCCCTGTCAGAGTTTGTGTTTTCTTCCCTGACTCCACACGCCTGGTATCTGGTGCATCCGATGGATCATTGGCTCTATGGGATGTACCCACTAAAATTCTACAGAGGTAAATAAACTAAACCTGTTCCATTACAGGGATTCGTTTAAAAATGTCATCATAACTTTAATGTTATTGTGTATACGCTTAATTCAGGTGATCTTACTGTGTCCATTGCTGTGTTTCAGGACGACTGGGAAAATGTCAGAGTCAGCCATGGTGGCCTGTTCGGTCAGCCCCTGTGGCCAGATGTTTATGACAGGGTCCACCTATGGGGACCTTCGTTTGTTTAATCATCACATGCAGCAGGTCCTTTCGGAGAAGAACGCCCATGACCTTGGTGTTGCCTGCTGCAACTTTGCTCCCATCATCCTCAATGGTGAGAGCAATATACTGTATGTATGAATTACGCTAAACACCACACGTAAGAATAAATACAATAAAAACCCATTCATTCATGTACCTGGCTTATGTAACAGGTCAGTCTAGAATGGACACCCACACCAAAACACTCTCTTGGAGGCAGTCTCCATTTAATTCTGACAAGTAATAAAACAAATACAATCCCTCCAGTTAACACACTGTCCAGTTCCTATGTAAATTAAAATGACAAAAACAAGTGAGCAAACTCCACAAAAACATAAGCTAGCAACCAGAAATAAATGTCAGCATGGCTTACCTCTTCCAAAGAGATCAATAACAAATGGGGAGAATGGTTGGCGGGAGATGTTATTTATAGGCAGTGTCACATTATTTAATGTACTAAGGAATGTTGAACCAGTTTTAACGTACCATAGGTTAACTGAATGCCTAACATGTCAGGTTATAGCTATGAACACATATTTTGGGTAATTATAACATATTTATATACATTTAATACTACTGTATATCTGACCCTGTTACACTTACTCTCCAGTCAATCAAAGTGTGCATCTTCGTCTGGCGTCATGTGGACAAGACGGCAATGTGAAGATATGGGCCATTACTAAATCCCAATCCAGGGGTAGGCAGGCCTATATAGATGTGAAGTCATATTGTGCTTGTAATGCATTAGCAATTTGTAAAGCATATTTTGTAATGTCATCTTTGCTATAACATGCCTTTTACACTTTTTTTCTATTCACCGCATCTCATTCATAGGCTGTAAAATGCAGCTCCTGTACACCCTCACAGGACAGACGGCTCCTGTCCTCGCTTGTGCCTTCTCTTCAGACGGACGTCTGCTTGCTTCTGGGTAGGAAAACAACAAAAAGAGACATTTATTTTATGTTTGCGTGTAACTTGTTTGAGGCCTACCAAACCATAATAAGGAGAAGTGCTGCATTCAACCACAAGAGGGTGTCCTACTTTGTTATATTACATAATACCATTCCATAACAAGGTTGCATAACCTATCGCATAACCATGGAGATATTAGGTGTATTAAATGAATTCTGATTATATTTCTTCTCACAGCTCTGTTGATAAAACTGTGACAGTTTATGATGCAGTGAGTATCTTTAAATGTCTCTCTTTCTCTCTCATTACACATGCAACAATTTTCAGTCACACAATGAAAATATTATGGTGAGCTGTGATTTTAAAGTTTCTCTATATGACTTTCTGCCACTAGATGTCACACTAAGTACCATGTTAACAGACTAAAACCCACAATTGTTTCACTGCTCACAATACAAATACTTACTTAGAATTGAGTTGCTTGCTGCTGCTATATTAATCTTTAAAATATACTGTATATAGGACTTTTAATAACAAACATCTTTGGGTAATTTTATATTGAATTTTGTTTTCAGAAAAATGGGGTCTTGCTTTACAAAATGCACAACCATGAGAGGTAAATGATACCCCTGTGTCCACCAAGTGCGTTTTTAGCGCTGAAAGCACCTATTTTCAATACAAACCCTATGTAGTACAGTGTTTTCAGCACTTTTTTAGCGCTGCGCTCAGTTGAAAACAATTAAACTTTTGGAACGGCGCTGGAGTCGTCAATGTCGGGGTTTTTTTTGTAGCCTAGCAACAAACGCTGGAGAGAAGCGCTCTGGAAATGAGGTCGGGGCGCTCTTGGTGCTAAAAAGTCGTTTGGTGGACACAGGCCCATGAAAGTTTACACATGTACTGTCAGAGTAATACATTTCTGTAGTAGGCAACTTTAACTGATAACAAAGGTAAACATTCTGTGCTGCAGGTATGTGACTGCGTGCGCATTCTCACCCAATTCCCCGCTACTTGCTACAGGATCTATGGATAAGACTGTGAACATCTGGAGATTAAAGAAGGAGAACTGTCAAAGTAAGTGAAACATACACAAGCATACATTTATATTAATGGTCCCATCTTATAAAAATTTCCAATTGTCCTTTTGGACGTTTTCTCCCTTTGAGCTGTTTTTTATAAACATGCCCTCTTTGATTGGCTATTTGATTGAAATAAAAAAAAGATGTGTCACACCTGAGGCTCATTCTTGCTTGTTTTACACTGCGTTGAATGTTTTTTTTATTATCAGAGGCTAAATTACAGATTTGAAAATGTATCCAGCTATTTCAGGTACCTTTTTTTAGATAACACAACTAGAATATCTTTACATTTACTATAGGCTACCTTTTATGTAACTATACTAAGAATTACATTTGAGTTTTTATGCCCAATGTCATTAATCATATCTTGTTTGTATGACGAATCCTTATCGAAGACACAGGGAAGTTAACACCAGGTGAGTTTTATTTTAATCACAATGTGATCACACTTTGCAATTGTAACATTAGTGACAGATAAAAATGCTTTTCATTTTATTTTATTGATGAATCAGGGTTTTGGTATTTTGTTGCAGTGTCATTGAAGCTTGAAGTACATTTCTGCTGTCAGTACTACCTGCATAGTCTAGAATAATTGTTTACTTGACTACTAGTTAATACTACCGGTATTGCAGCTATATATTGGATTTAGTATCTCTAATTATTTGGTGTAGGTATTCTACTAGATTTTAATACTGTAGATGTAACTTTATTTTTGTATATGTAGATGTTCCAGAAGAAGGTGCATCCACTTCCAGTACAGGTAGGATACTGTAACAGTCCGTCCCGTGGTCCCTGTCTGGTCATAGTCAGTGTAGGCCAGCTCCCTGTGATTTCCTACAGTAGTCTCGTTAGTTCCACCTGTGTCTTAGTTAATTATGTCTCATGTGTAACACCTGCTTGTCATTGTCCAGTGTTCTGTCTCCTGTCTTGTCTACGTGTGTATTTAACCACGTGTTTTACCCTGGCCAGTGTGGGTGAATGTCTATTGTAGTGCTGTTCCATGTATTCCTGCTTGTTGTACATTACACCTTGTTAGGCCTAGTTCGGCTTCGGTGTTGTGTGTTTGGGTCCTCACTACTCACCTCCAGCATTACAGATACCATGTAAACAGGTTTAGGTTACATGTAGATAATGTCCTGTGTTTCTATTTCTAAGTATGAATGTATGAAAATCACCCTAGTGTTCTAACAGGTTTTGTCTATTTTTTGTGATTCCGTAAATAAGAGTGGTTTGTCTTCCTGATATATATATATATTTCATCTAGGCTGCAGCACATTTGTGTCTTTCTGTATTACTTTCCCCTTCAATGAAATTTGATTCAGCTTTTTAATAATAAGAAGCCCCTAGGTGGCCATTTCCAAGCTATAAAATATGCTAGCCAAGCAAGTAATCACGTATACATGAATCAGCAAGATTTTAGGATAGTCTTACTACAATGCAGTTTGGCCGCTCACCAAGATTCATTTCGATTTCGACTTTTTCAGGTAGAAGCTTGGCTAGGCCATCGTGGGTCAGTGACTGGTCAGAGGACGATGTGTCAGCCTGGTTGGTAAACGAGGGCCTTGAGGAATTGGTGAATAAATTCCGAGCCAACAACATAGACGGAACAGAACTGCTGAATCTGACCAAAGACACATTGGAATCAGACCTACAGATAGGTGAGGAAGTCAAACATCACACACAACCAAGCGCTTGTACATTACATTCTGCACTCACTCACACACTGCAGTAGTGAGCAAATACATGTCATGCAAAAACATCACTGTTGACACAATATGGAATGTTAAACTCTAAAATCAAAAGAAATTATTGACTGCGTGGGGGTGACTTACGCATTAACAAGTGTATCGGATTGAAATTAAATGGGGTTCAGCTGTGACTTTACATAATAGTAAGATGTGCAGCAAACATGGTGGGGTTTATTTAGTAGTGCCTCTAGTCATGAGCATGCCATTATAATACTTTTTTTATTAATAATTAGACCTTCCTTACAGATTACCCTGACATTACAAACGTTTGGTCTTACTTTTGGTTCTATATTGAAGAGAGCATGTTCCCTCCATGACCCCCTTTCCAGGCAACATGGTGGCCCAGTGGATAGCACTGTGGCTTCACAGCAAGAAGGTTCCGGGTCTCGGCCTTTCTGTGTGGAGTTTGCATGTTCTCCCCGTGTCTGCGTAGGTTTGCTCCGGTTTCCCCCACTATCCAAAAAACATGTCAGCGCCATTTGACCAGTGACACTGGATTCCATCTGTAGATGGTCCCTGTGCTCTGCACAGTGGCTGCCCACTGCTCCCTTGAGGGATGGGTTAAATGCAGAGGATGTATGTGTATGTGATAATAAAAGCACCTTTACCCCTTCCCCTCCCACCAAACTGCTACGTCACTATAAAGTTCACACAGGGTTTTTGCCACGTATTTTCCGTTTAATTGGAGTAATGGTCTTCTGGTAAATATTATATCAAGATTTTAAGATAACATAATTACATTGACATTTGTATATATGCTATTGGTACAGTATGTACATTTTATCATTTCAAATGTGTTACCATTTTGTATTTTTTGCATTTTTCAATATTAATGTCAATAAATCAATTATATAATACCTTGGGCCTGTTATAGTGATTCAGTAAAAACGATGTGTGCGTGTGTGTGTAGCATCACTGGGTCTGCGCAGTAAGGTTCTAAGGAAGATTGAGGAGCTAAAGGGAGCATCAGTATGCACTGGAATCCCTGATGAGTTCCTGTGTCCCATCACCCGAGAGCTGATGAAAGAGCCTGTCATTGCTGCTGGTAAGAGAAGCACATGAATACATGTATAGTCATCCATCCACCTCAATAGTTACAATTATGTATTTTTTGTATTATTATTATTATTACATAATGTGCAGCACTTTCTTTAAAAGGGACCCTGTTCAGTTTGTATCTGTATTTAATCAGAGTGCGTGCACCTCTGCTCATTGACGTACATCATGGCTATTCAACTCTGGTCCTGGAGGGCCGCACCCTGCATGTTTTAGATCTCTCCCTGCTCCAACACTCCTGATTCACATGAACGGGTCGTTATCAGGCTCCTAACCCCCTTGAATCAGACTATAATCTGCTATTAGGCTATAATACAATAGGCTATGCCTTGCAATCAATGTATTATGCTACCTGTAATGTAATGCTGATGGCCCAAAATCAAAATAGTGCAACACTGCTGCTCACTTTGCTGTAGCATGCAGTGGCTCTGCAAAGCCTTGCTGTCTACACCAGTGTCTATCCCATTTGAAATGTGCTTTAAATAAGAAACGATTTACTGTATAATGTGGATGCCATTGTTACACTGTATACAGTTACACTGTATATCAGAATGAAGTGGCTGGTCGGGTTCAGGTGGCTGCTCAAAGCATATTTTTGCAGGTCGGGTGGTGCATTACTGCGTATTGGTTCTCATAACAGGTTTTAAACATTCTTGACCCACATAAGTGTTTGTAATTCAGATCTGACTAGTTTCTCCCTTGATTGCTTTATATTACCAGTTTTTTTTATAAGTATGTAAGTATAGCATCTAATCCTCCCTCAACACGTAGTATAAATCCTTCCCACTGTTAGAACAGATGGTCCAGCATTTCAATTAAAATCAGATACTGCCAGTGAACTCTTCATGTTCTCAAATGTGGCACAGAGCACATTGCCTTCACAATGTGATGGTAATGTGATCTATTACTGATGTATTACTGCAGTTAGCTAGCTACATGCTATAATGCTCCACACAAACTGAGGTACTGAGGAAATGATTAGTACGGCAACTAATTCAGAGTAATCTTCCCTTGTATTGTTTGCCAGTACAGCCCAGTGTTTGAGTATAAATGTACTTTCCAGATGGCTTCTCATATGAGAAAGATGCCATTGAGAGCTGGATCCAGACGAAGAACCGTTCCAGCCCCATGACCAACATGCCCCTGAAGACAACCGTGCTCATACCAAACCACACCTTGAAGATGGCCATTGGTCGCTGGAGGACCAGCCATTAGCTGCATGAGAAAACAATCCAATGCTCTTTGTGTGTGTATATAAGCAAGTGTGCGGTTATCTTAGTGAATCCCTAGCATTCCCAGGAATACCTATACATCTGACATTTTCCACAGCCTGATAATACTGTACATTTAGATTTAAAAACAAAATCTTAGCTATTTAATATGTTTTGTTTATGAGCTATGTGACAGCATGTGCTACACCTAACAAAACCACAGATTACTGCTATTATGATTATCACGGCATCATGGTTATAGATGATTACTCTGTCTATAATATCCTCGCTGATTCAACAACTACTGCTTTTTGACCTACATTAAAATCTGTTGCGGCCTGTTTGTGTGATAATTCTGAGAATGTCTCACCTAGACATATAAAACTAAGATATGAATGGGAAGTAGACAATCATGTAGTACCTCAAACTGATAAGTAGCAGTTAGACAGACCTTTATTTATATGAAAAGATTTTAAATTTAAAGACATTCAGTTAATTGTAAAATTTAATAAACAATGGGCTTCATTAAAAACAGCACAGACACTAATCTGATAAATTAGCATTGTTTATGTTGTCAACCCATGATGTGTCACTGTTTTGTTAATTTTGATTTCTTAATTCATAATTAGTAGAAATCAAGTTTTGATATATTTAAGGTATAATTCTTCTAATGTAGCCTATATACCTCAGTATTTCTAGTAAATGCATTATTTTATATTCAAATACATATATGAACATGTTTCCTGCTATTAAAAAATAAAACATACAATGCAATAATTTCAATAAATAGATTACAAGGATTTGACAATGTCTATGTGCCTTTTTATCAAATGGTTCAAGGAAAAAAATATTTTCCAGTTAATTTCTTAGGCTATAATACTGACAGATGATTATCGTTTACAGGGAAATATATAATCTGTAATCATAGTGTACAATGTACAAATATAAATTTTCTTCAGTAGACATTTGACTAGAAATGTTCTTGCAACTAATTATCTTGTAAGTGTTCACAGATGCTTTAAACTTCTTTGCAATAGTTATGTTTGCTAGAATAAACCAACGGTTTAAATAATACTTTTACTTTACATTCTACTGTAGATGTGTCATGTGTTCTTAATGCTTGTCTAGCAGTAGCTATGTAAGCAAAAGCCTAGTGGCCTGACTTATGTAATTCTGCTACTAGATAGTAAATGCAGTGTAGCAGCATGACTACAAAACACAATAGGCTAACAGGGAGCTAGATCATTCCAGCCTCCCTTGCTACAGAAGGTGTGATACAGTCTGTCGAAAACAGCATGCCTCTGTTGCTTTCATCAACTACAATCAGACATTAGACTCGATGAAGGAGCGTTTGGGCTTGATGGGGGTCATGTGGAGGGCCGGGTTGTCTCTGGTCAGGCTGGCCTGCCTGTGCCTGCCATCAGGGTAACGGCTCTGGGAGGAAAGCGAGGCTCTGGCCTCCCGCTGGTGGAGCCGCTCTCCAAACTCTCTGGCCTGCTCCGGATACGGGCCCCGCGTGAACTCACCGCTCAACCCCTGAAAGTCCGCGGCAGCCAGACCGAAGCTTTCTCCTGCGCCAGGGGGCTGCCCTTGGCCCTGGCGACCGAGCCCGGCGGGCGGCTGCTGCTGACTCTGCACTCTAACAGACTTGTCCGTGACCCCCATGAACGGCCGAGGCTTCAGTTCAGGCTTGGTCTTGAAGCTGCCGCCGCTGCCGCCGCCGCCGCCGCCACTACCGCCGCCGCCGCCGCCGCCGCCGCCGCTGCTCTTGGCAGCCCGCGGGGGGTCTGTGCCCTGATGCCTGCCGTTGTCCGACAGGGTCCCGCTGGACGCCTGGCTGGAGCTGGACCCCCGGGAGCCTGCCGTGCCCACGGAGCCCCCGCCGCTCTCCCTCCGCACCTCCATGCCGGAGGCTAGAGCTAGCGACAGGCTGTCCATGGCCACCGAGTGGGTGGACAGTCTATCGCCGCCCCTGGAGACGCTGGAGGAGCGCGGCTGGTAGAAGGAGCCCGACCCAGGCGGGGAGCAGCTCTTCGGGGAGATCTGGTGATAGTGGTCAGCGGACCCGTGTCCGAGGTGATCGCTGATGTCGATGCCCAGTGCCGGGGTGGGTCGGAGGGAGGTGGAGATGTGCCTGCCCGGCAGCGGGCTGGACGGGCCGCAGAGGGAGAGGGGCCGCCCGCCGACTCTGACCCCGCTCTGTAGGGAGAGACAGTGGTGCTGTGACCTGCTGCTCTGCTTCTGTGAGTGTCTGGACGACGCGGGCTGCTCCACAAACTGCTGACTCATCGCGGACTCGTCTTGAAGGAACCCCGGCTCCGCCAAAGCGACAGGTAACCCTCCAGGAAGAGTCCTCTTAGGAGCGTACGGATTTAGAGGCCAGTATTCCGGGCTTTTACCGCACGGCGGCGGGTTTAACTCCTCCTCTCCCCGCTCCCCCTCCCCGTCCAGGCCAGTGTGTTCTATCGGGCTGTGTCGGTCAAGGTTTTCCTGGTAGTAACTGTCTGCCTGGCCCTCTGTGGGGGACTGCTGGTAAGAGTGGGGGTCCTTGCTGTAGCCCAGCGGTGCACTGCCGCTTAAGGCCTTCTCATAGTGCTGGCACTCCTCCTCCACCCTGACCAGGAGACGTCTGATCTCCCGGTTGGAGGGGCAGACTCGTGCTGCCTCGTGGAGGTCTGCCAGCGCTGCGGCAAACTGCCTGGGGAGGCCACAACAGACGGGCAGAGCAATGTGAGACCATGGGCGCATGCCACCTTCCTGATCTAATGCTTTGCTGGTGATGGAATGCGGAATTCACACCCCCTGCCAAAGACACCCCCTGTATCTGTTATGCAGATATTGAAACGTCAATAACAGGGCAACTTACTAGCATTTTAACTCTGACATGGATGTCTCCATTTAAATACTATATGCGTTTTCACTGTTGCGTATTATGTAGTCAAATAACAGCACTTAATTTAAACCCCGACGAAAGGGGGTATTTGTCATCAGGGGTTAGACATCTGGCTCTAGCAGGATATACCTTCATCTGAGTGTCATGGCGGTGTTCTCATCTCATACTACAATGCACAAGTGTTTTGTAATCGCATATTCCAGGTGTGTTAGTCTTACCTACTACTCCTCTTGGCCCGGGCTCTTGCGTAATACGCCTCATAAGACCTCGGCTTGAGCTCAAGGGCCTTTGTTGCGAATTCTTCAGCTATGCCGAAGTCCTGTGGGTTTTTTTTTTGACAGAGAAACCCTGTCATATAACTGAACTGTAAAACCTACTTGGGTGACTTTGTAGTTGTAATAAGAAAAGCGCAGTGTGCCCGTTCCTCTACACTCCACAGCATGCCTGTGTAGATCAGAGAGGGCTCTAGCCCATAATATCAAACAGAATGCATCATTCTCATTTCAGTGCCTAGCAACAGAAAGAGAGCAAGAGAGAGAGCAGGGTTTGTGTCTCCGCTCTCGTCATGATCTCAGGTGAATGTTTAATGAGGCAAATGCGCGCGCCATTCTGTCCTTGAGAGGAAGGTCACAGCGGGAGCCTAGAAACGTGAAGGCACATTGCTGCTGAATGTTTAATTGCGGCATCGTGCGTAACCTCTCCTGGCCGTTATATCGCCGCATTCTCGGATACGATACGCCGCTTCGTCCCCAGCCCACTGCGCGCCTACTGTGGATAACCTGCCCAGTAGGAAGGAGGATGCATGAGGAGCAAGGGAGACCGGGGGGCACGCAGGATGAGAGCGACGCAGTGGGAGAGAGAGGGAGGGGGACTACAGTGACCTTATCACATCGCATCGCTCTGCTCCATAACTCATCGGCCACAGCGACCCCCAGGATGGTGCTTCAACGCGTCGCACATTGATAATACACTGTGCAGCTGTTAATCACGCCAGAACACCAGGTCCCTCTACTCCCTCCCGCTGGGAGAGCCCTGTCAGACCCCAGCATTTACACCAGGTGGACACAAAAGGCTGAACAGTTTCAGGCTCAGAACCACTAGGTAATTTCCCCCCAGTATTTATTGGTGAATAGGAGCAGACTTCATTCTAAACCCAGCGTTATAGAAACAGCTTGACTCACATTGGTTTTCCTGCGGCAGCGGGAGAGGTTCAGATACAGGGACACCCGCAGCTCTTTGAGGCCTTTTAGCTCCTCCCCCTGCCCCTCGCGAGGGAACTTCCTCAAGGCATACTGGTATCTCTGGCCCGCCTCCTTCATACGTCCTTTCTGGCGGGAGAAGGATAGGGGTATAACAGAGAAATGACGGGATCAAAGCTAGTGAAGACCATTTTACATTCCAGGTAGAAAATCACCTTGAGGGTATAGTCAGTGAATCAATTCCCAGAGTGGGGAGAGTGGAAAATATTTAATGAATATTTTATTTTGATTAATGAGTAATTGCATTGTTTTCTTTTTAGAGCTGTACACTCAATCACAGGGCTGGACTGTGAATAGACATATCAATGCTGGTGTTAATACTGACATACTGTAATTCACATTTGAACAAAAATTTAATTTTATGGGTTGAAAATGGCTCTACGCGTCAAAGCAGTTTAAAATCGCACAAGGTCCTTGCTGGCGTAAGATCGTACCTTTTGAACACCCGTGCGTCATCAAATTTAAATGTTAACGTTAATGTGGCCCCCCTATCTCAGCCCAGTCCCTCCCCACACTCAGCTTCTTGACTACGTTTTTTGCATGTTCTTTTTTACATTGTGCACTGGCTAGTCAGAGCTGGGGTGACGTTACACTGCTAGTTGTACACAGTAGCATACAACCTTGTTTTAATGTTTATTAGTCTATTTGTGCATACAAAAATGGGAGTGTTTCATTTTTATATATGGTGGAATCCCACCTTGTATAGCATGTTTCCCTCTTCCATCAGCTTCTGTAGGAGGATGAGCAGAATATCTGGTTTGGATGAAGCCATAGCCCATGTGGCGTGACCTGCAGGACACACACACACACATTTATCTTTCTTTCCCCCTCTATTGTATCGCTGTGAACCGCCCGACTCTCACTCATAAATCATGTACCTGATCGATCATGTGGAGCTGTTCTGTAGCCTTTTACACAGCGCACCAGCGGAGACAAGAGAGGAGAGTTACACAGAGAAACGGTGCACTTGTAACAGAACGAGGCTCGTGCAATGATTATTGCGTGAGCCCTAGTTAACATGAATGACAACGCTGGTGCTGCTTTGTTAAATACATGCAGCAGTCTACGGTAATGTGAGCACAATGTCTAACCACTGCACAGTGTACTGTACGTGCAAGAAGAGAGCAGCTGAAACTACCAAGCAAGCTGTTTTCTCATTGATTGTAAAGCGAGAGCCAATGCACACGCACACACGCACGCTCTCACACACACACGCGCGCACACCACATGTCACATGCTTTGTGTATATACCCATCTTGGATCCTTTCTTCAGCAGGGAGGATACTAGAGCAGGGTTCTGACATCCACTCGTCTGGTCTGCAACTCTGCTAGTGCTATTGTCCGGTCGCTCCAGCACTGCACCGTGCTCTATCAAGTAATGCACCTGAACACACCCACACACATTATCTTAAGACAATACATGTATTTTTCTCTTTTATAAGTATTGTTAGTCAATTTGGAGAAAGCTTGTTGATATTGGAACTTGATCAAAACAATTAAAACACCTCTCCCTTCAGTGCCATACAGTTCTCCCTCAGAAGCTCCGCCCCACACATTGGAAACGCATTGATATTTTTGTGTGCAGTCTGCACAACTTTGTTTGTGTTCCTATAGGTCTGTGTAGAAACACCAGATTAATTGTCAGCACTCAGAGAAGAGGCAGCTAGAAAAACTTTTGGAGATATTTTGCGAATCTGACAAAAAGTATGATAGCTTCCAATTCCTTACTATACCTTTAAAATAACTATATTTACATGTTGAATTTATTAAATCATTAATGCTTTGATTAAACTGTAAGATATCCACCCAAAGACATGAGTCTAGGGTGCACAATATATTGATTCGTTATCGTTATTGCAATATCATATCGAAAATGTTGCAGGAAGTGCACTATTCAGTTTATTTAGTGGAGAGATGCGTCCATTGGCTTAGTTGTGTTTGATTTAGACAGAACTTATCTAAATTAATATCAATATTGCAATTTTCATGATCAATATTGCAATATCACATTATATCAATATCATGCACGAGACCCACCGTATCTGTCAGACATCAACTCATAGACAAGAGACCCACCGTATCTGCGTCACCATTGAGGGCAGCCAGGTCCAGCGGGGTCCGCCCGTGTTTGTCAGGGAGGTCCACGTCTGCCCCACGATCCACCAGCAGCTGAACCACACTCTTCTGGCCCTTCAGACACGCCCAGCCAAGTGCCGTCAGCCCCTCCTGATCCACGGAGGCTAGCGAGCATCCTAGGGACCAGAGATCAGAGTGACGTGCCCGTGTACGTCTCACAGACACCAGTCCTCAGAACACCGCGGGGGAAGGGGAGTGGCCTCTCACCTTTGGACAGCAAGAGCTCCACGGTGCTCAGATGGCCTTCAGTGGCAGCTAGCATTAGCGCAGTGCGGCCCTGCTTGTCTCTGACGTTACCATCTGCTCCTCGGTTCAACAGCAGTTCTGCTATCTGAAAAAATGAATGTCAATATTTTTCCGAAAACAAACTACTCTATTACTATATTATAGTATTTTTAACGGCCATATTTTTAAACTCCGTATTTGGACTTTGGTCTTCAGTCCAAGTAGGGCGCATATCTACGCTCAAACTTTGCTGAACAGAAACTCTCTTACTAGTACTACTACTCTACTGTTACCTGGGACAAGGGTTAATTGTTCAAGTTTAGGTGTAGATGGTCATGGTCAATGTCAATATAGTGGTTAATATCAAGGAATTATTCACTTTGTTCTTCTGTCCAACAAAACTGACTCAAGAGGTTCTGAGAGATGTCAGACAAGTGTGGTCTGACACAATCCTGAGACTAGGAGCCAGCTTTAAAGACAGGGTTAGTCATTCTCGAGAACGCATGCTTCGAGCTCAAATCAAAACAAACTCCTTCAGAAGCTCCGCCCCACATTGAAGCGCTTTGCGAAGCCATGGGCCTTGTTGTTGTGAGCGGTGTTCGCCACTTTGTTCATGCTCGTATTTACAGAGCCAGGGCTGTGAAGAAGTACCGGATCATTTGTTCAGCATGCACAGAGTAAGATAGCGAAATGCGAGGAGATATTTGGTGAATTTGAAAAAAGTGTATTAGCTTACAATTAGCTTGCAATAGCTGACCATACCTTTAACTCAAAACTCCTAAGGGTAATTTTCTATACCTGTGTGTGTCCATGTTTGACAGTGCTCAGCAGTGGAACCATTCCCTTGCGGTTGGGTAGATCTAGCCCCGCCCCTTGGTCCAGGAGGAAAGCACAGGTCTCGGCCCTCCCTCTCCCTGCTGCTACATTCAGCGCTGAGAGAGAGAGAGAGAGCGAGAGCGAGAGAGAGAGAGAGAGAGCAGGGGGACCATCAACACATTTAGGTTCAAAGGGATGGCAGAAATTAGAATTAGAGGTTGGTAACGCTTAACACTGGCATAAATTAACGCTCTGATGCAAATCTAGCAGGGACTGAATAATGCACATTGAGCGGTCTCAATGGATGCTATTGTTCATTATTTCAGTGTGAAATGCCCTGAGGCTTGGGCTGGTGGAGATGAGGAAAAGGTGTTCTACTGCATGTGCGCTTGATAAATCATTAATAAACATGCCATCGTGATTCATAGTACTCAATAGCGATAAATGAACGGAGAAGTCATGCATTTTTAACTTGAAACTTGTATAGCATCAGAAAATGTGATTACCGCAGCAATTATTTATATTATATGTGAATTAATTGACTTTTAGGCAGTTATTTCCCCAATATGCAGATTTGTAATGTAGTCATCAGAGCAGGTGGCAATCATGCATTTTGGTATCTTTTCTTGACTCTCTAGAGGGGACTACATCAAATTATGTTTATACGTTTTACATTTTACCTCACTTTTACTACTTTGTCTGAAGTCTAGTTTTAATTAATAATTATATACACATTCTATATTTCTGTAATCATACTCATACTAAGATTATAGTTTCAGGTTTTATTCAACAACAAGCATGAAAATCTAAATAAAGATGTGTTTTTATATTATCGCAGTGGAAATCTAGATGGCAAATGTGTTATTGTAGTAGTCTCCAATGGAAACGAGGAGGCCAGGCCTAAACGCTATGCTTTTAGCAGAGTGACATGAGAGTATTCTGAGAGCTGTAAATGTGCCCGACACTGAGCTAGGAAAGGATGCACAATCAAATAACACCTGCTTCTCTCTATGTATGACTGAACACAACGTGCTTGGTGCTGCACTGTTCACACATTAAACGAAATAACTGCTATCCATGACCATCGTCACACATCAGAGCCCATGGTTAGAAGGTAATATTAACTACTTTTTGGAGCCTGCTGTTCCAGTCACGAGCAGGCACTTGGAATCATGGTGTCTTGTTTACAGCTGAGCCACTGTGTGCACATTACCCATGCAGTCTTACTCTGCACAGGCTCTGTGTGTCAACATTATGCTAGGCCGGCTTTCATGCACACACACACACACACACACACACACACAGGGGCATCTGTATGTGTACAGTAAACGAGGAGTTCCAAGAGTCCTTAAAAATAGGCAACTGCTTGAGCTGCTACCTAAAGTGTAATGCAATTTACTTATATTCAGTATAGTCGACAGGTATGTAGTTTAGTACTGCGTATATACTGTAGAGTATACAAGTCTACATCATTGTTGGAAATTATAGTTTTTTAATTATTATTAGAAATTTGAGATGTCTTTAGGAAGTAGCTGGCTAGAAGCTAAAGGAGTCATCTTGCTATTGTGTCCAGTCTTGGTTAACCTGTATAATACAGTACCATAATATAATATATATGTATTATATGTATATATATACACACGTAATAGTCTAATAATAATATAAAATTATATACGTTTGCAGGGCTGATTTGGGCTTTTAAACCAGATTTAAATACACATGAACGACCAGTTTAGAATTGTAAATATGTATGAATCATATGGAGTAGACACCTGTCTCTCCCCACAGCGAGTCGTGACTGTCCATCTGGAGAGCCAGCTGTTCATCTTTCGAGTCCAGCAAGATCTTCACTACCTGAATGAAAACACAGTTGGGAGACATCTTTGTATTTCATGTGCAATAAATGAATACATGCAGCTACAAAACAAAAAGCTAATTCAACAACACCTTACTGCACAACACTGAATACATTCTCATGTATTGTCTATCTATAGCAGTGGTTTCCAACGTGGGGGGGCGGGACCCCCCTGCCAGTCGCGAGACACAGAAGGAGGGTCACCTGATGATTTCCAGAAATCAAGTAAAGTTTGAATACAATTAGAGCAGTGTATTTTAGACATAACTGTTACTAGTTTAGATATGACTGATGTATTCTGCTACTAGCCTATATTAAACTACCATTACTATGGATGGAGAATGTGTTCTATTGTTCATGTAACCTATACAGGTCAACGTAGTGCCTGCTATCATTTTTGTGTGCCACCAAATAAAGCAGGAAGGCTATCAATGTGGAAATCTCCGTCTGTAATCAGCTATACAGGAGGAGCCCCTGTAATTAACATCATTGATAGCCCTTAGCCTATTACTGTTACAGTAACGTTGTGTTACTGTAGCTGTACACAGTGACGCTGTGTATGCGAGTGTACAGGAGTAGCAGAAATGGCAGGCTGTATTTCAGGATGAGAGTGACGAGTATGAGGGCAAGTACCATATAATGCCAGCCAATGCAATCTTGTTATAAAAAACAACTGTTAAACAGGCATATTCACTTACTGTAATCATACCCGATGTTTGCAGAGATACTTTCCCATGTGTTCTGTAGACTTGTTGGTGTTTAATCAAAGCTTTTACCGGCTGAATGGAATGTAAACAGTTCTGCTATTGTTATGTGACATCAATAGTTTGTTGTGATTGGTTAAACCCATTTCATCGCCTGGCAAAAGTAAAGAATAATATATTGACCTTGAAGCTAATCAAATACATGTTGCATATTCTTTTTGCCAACTCTGTATGTGTATAGTGTCATTTACTTTAATGCATTTAAAATAATTAGCCGTCGCTTTTTCGCTTTGCGCTTGGTGTAAAAGGGCCTTTATGCTCCAACCACCTCAGAGGATAGAGTGGGTGTGATTTTGGGGGTCGCAGGCTGATACGTTTGGGAACCTGTGACCTACAGGACCCTTGTATCACACTACTATACCTGTGTACGGCCCATGCTAGAAGCCACTGTAAGGGTCTGTTGTGCTGCCTGCCTCTTTCCGGGGACAGTGTCAGGAGAGGCTGGGTGCTGAGGGTCTCTGGAGGTCTCTGGTCCCCAGTCCTGGCCCAGCAAGACGTGGACGATGTCTGAGTGGCCCTTCAGCCCAGCGTGGACGAGAGCACACTGGCCATTCTTATCAACATGACTCACCTGCCCGCACAGAGAGAATATAATTCAATATATACTTCAATGCACTGTAAAGGTATTTCTACACCAGCAACAATATGTTGCCAATACATTGTTTTCCAAATTACTTATCACACTAGCTCCAGCCTTTACCAATAAAATGTTTATCGTCTTTCCCCAGAATAGATGCCAGAATAAAGGCAAATGTAAAACCCGAGGGGGAATTTTTATGGAGCACAAAAAAAAAAAAAAACAATAGGAATCACTGGTTTATTTATGATATGATGACGTGAGTTATTCCGACATTTATAACACCGTTTAAGGTCATCCATTATGATGAGCTTCCTAAGGCGAACTGAAGTATAAACCAGGTTAACTTTATAGCCAGCTTTCCTTGTCCTAACTCCCCCCATAACCCCAATTCAGATCAGTTTAGTACACCACTGTAAGCCACTAAGTGCCCTCTCTGTGTATATTATTGGATTAACCATGACAGGGCTATATTCAGACCCTACCAAACAAACGGCTAACCCAGAGAGACTGGAGTGAACAGAGAGCTTTCACCAGACGGCACTTGCACATTCAACTTTTGGAAGGAGGAAGGGGGGGGGTTTCACCATTTATGCAGGCAAGCACGAACCAGTGTTCCATGCAAGTTAATGGGGAGGTCCATGGATTTCACCATATTATTGTCTGCTATTTCTCTCTGGGGTGGTTGATATTCACCACTATGTGAATGTTGCAGGTATTGCATGGTGCTATACGCATTCTGACATATCAGGAATAATTATGGGAAAGCACTTCTTTTTACCATTTTATGTATTTTTTTATTTATTGTTTTGGATTCCTTTAACCATTTTATATTCATTATGTTGTTTATTTCTGTATTTTCTTCTGGGAAGCACAATTGTGCATGTATTCCTTCTCTGTAAAGTACTTTGAACTGCAATCCTTGTATGAAAAGTGCTAAACAAATAAAGTGTATTATT
Organism: Amblyopsis rosae; assembly: GCA_025399935.1. Classification (NCBI taxonomy): domain Eukaryota; kingdom Metazoa; phylum Chordata; class Actinopteri; order Percopsiformes; family Amblyopsidae; genus Amblyopsis; species Amblyopsis rosae. The sequence goes on from JAODTR010000018.1 coordinate 1,217,472, forward strand.
ATTATTATTATTATTATTATTATTATTATTATTATTACAGTGCTCCATCTTGTAATTAATCCAGTCTCTCTGGCTCAGCCTCCCATGGTGCAGGTCTCTACACTGACCGCGGCTCCTCTCTTGCACAGCAGGCTGACCAGGTCGCCGTGTCCTGCTGCTGCGGCCAAGCAGACGGGCGTCATGCCGCCGTCCGTCGCCCCCTCGAGGGGGGCCCCCATCTCCAGTAGCAGGGCCACCATCTCCACGTGGCCCAGGTGGGCGTGCACGCCCAAGATGGGGGAGTGGCCCAGCACCTCCGTGCACCAGCTCACGTTAGCCCCGCCTAGCATCAGCAAACGACTCACCTGAGGGCGCACGAACAACGCATAAGAAGTCAAAACTAGCTGAACTAACATAGGTCAACACGTAGTTCAAGCATGCACGCTTCCTCCACAGAGGTTGGGATGCAACGCTGTTTGTGCATTACTGACACCTCCTGTCTTTATGGTACATTAGCACTACCAACTGTCTAGAATAGAATGTAGCGCATGCGTTTACAAGGTCAGTCAGTCAGTCAGTCAGTCAGTAAGCAAGCAAGCAACATTTGCTCATACTGGCCAATCTCGCTACACGCGGTCTGGCAAAAACGGTATTGTGTTGCTCAACACCTCTAGATACAATCACATACTATTCTTGTCTACGTTATATCCTCATACAGTATGTGTAGTTCATCTGGTGAATCACAGTGATGGCATTGATAGTGTGTATTATTATACTTTAAGTGTGTGTGTGTGTGTGTGTGTGTGTGTGTGTGTGTGTGTGTGTGTGTGTGCGTGCGTGTGTGACCTTGATGTTGGGTGTGTAGAGGTTCCTCAGTGAAGCCAGTGCAGCTGACAGGCTGTCTGTGCTACAGCTCACCCACAGGGCCTGTAGAACACTGGAGGACACACCTGTCTTCTTACTGAGACCCTGAGAGAGAGAGAGAGAGAGAGAGAGAGAGAGAGAGAGAGAGAGAGACACAGAGGAAGAGAGAGGGAGGGAGGGAGAGGGAGAGAAAGAGATCGGCACAGAGACAGGTAGGGAGAATGAGAGGGAGGGAGAAAAGGCAAGGGGAGAGAGCGAGAGAGAGAGAGAGAGCATGTCTTATATAAGAGGCGGAGGGGTGAAGGGTACAATCAGCTCCATAACGTTCTAAAGCCACTAATATAGGCAGCAGCAGTGGAGCGACTAGTGTTACCTTGAAGATGTGAGCTTTGAGGATGTGGTGCCCCAGTTCCATGGTCTGCTGCCGGTTCAATTTCCCCTCCTGTCTGGAGAACATGAACGCCAGGAGAGCATGGCCGCTCCTGTGCACCGTGCATGTACACACACACACACAAACAAATGCATATATGCATATTCTTAAACATAGATATACACATACACAAAGCTAAATCATATTTATAAACAAAGCGACATGCATTTGTCATCTGACATCAACATACTACAATTAGCCTCCTTAAGGATGCACATAATTGCTATTTTATTTCATTATTCATTTAGCCATATGCTCCTCTGTGTCGCTATAGGAGCTCTGATGTCTCTGACACCAGCCCTCACCTGGGATCACAGAGGAAATCAGTGCTCTCTCCATCTGCTCTCCACACCAGCCACTCTCTGAAGGACGGGTGGCAGAGCATACGAGTGCCGTCCCGGCGCTTTACCTACAGGAACAGTCAAGAAAGGTCATTGGGACAAACAACACTATATAATACTGTAAATGGTAGGGCCAAAGTTACTGTAGTAATACTAATTCAAACTAATTCATTAAGAATGTGATATTTGGATTTGTTGTGGAAGACTAGCAAAGTGCATTAAATGTACACAGTCTATATTAAAGCATTGTTTGTCACGATTTGACAATAACTTTTTTTTTTATATCGTTTTATCATAGCTTTTTTCTACATTTGATTAAATTTGTATCTGGCCATTAACTGGTTATTTATTGATATTATATTTTCTCACCTAAACTCAACCACTGGCAAATCTCAATTAATCTCACAGCCTATTTAGCCAATGTTTACATACTGTGTACATCAGGAACTTACTTGGCCCTTTTTGTCTGAGTGCTGTCATCCCGTGTGCTATAAATAACAAATCAGTCTGGTTCAATTCCACCCTGTCACGTTGACTCTTACCATGAACCCAGCCAGGCTGTCCAGTCTCTGCTGAAAGTATTTCCATTCCATCTCCCCCTTCACGCTGCCTGCGTTTAGCGCCCTGAACATTTGTTCATCCGACAGCGGGTGCAGAGATGCGAGGGCCACATTCAGTATAGGCAATATCCTCTCTAAGTGCTCTGCGTCTGGGAAGCTCACACGGCACATCAGCAGGTAGACCTAGCGTGTATTTACAGGGTGTAGAGTGTTTTACATTAATACCAAAGACTGCATTACAGTGGTATTTGTGAGAATAGGGAAAGGACCCCTATTGCTATTTGTTTGCAACAGAAATGTACGAAAGCCCCTAGCCCTGGCTGTCTGATGTGCATGAAATGTGGCAATTAGGAAGGAACTGGAAGTTTCCACGGAACAATTTGGGGATCATTCATTTCCAACAATGCCTCTGGCACCACCACACTAAAGACATTGTTGTGGTATGTGGCACAACCATGGAATGTCCCTGTACCACACACAATCGCATCATTTGTCCAATTGTGTGCTTCTGATTCACATCCAAACACAATTGTACACAAAGTCCCTCTGAAACAAGAGACTCGGTGCACTGTATTACACATACTCACACAAAATACCATACGATAAATGAGAGGTGTAAAAATCTCAAAAGAATGCTAGATGACTGGCCTCTTGTACTTGACCTCAGCGTTGAATTTGCTTTACCTTTATAATTTCAGTAGTGGGTGGGCTTATCTTATTACAATACATCACCACAATGAATGTCAGGGCAAGCTGACCTCAGAAAGTGACACGGGCACCACCAGATAGTTTCCTCCTTTCAGAGCCAGGTGGCCTTTATGAAACAGGTCCAGGGTCAGCTGCAAGTAAAGGAGGGAGCCGTGACTCCGGGTCGACAGGTGGCTGCTGAACTTGCTGAGGAGCAGGGGGTCGGGGGCAGAGCCGGTCGGCGTGGTGACGTTGGCAGCCACCTGCGGGCTGTGGCTGACGCGGTGCTGGATGTAGTCGCTGAGGTCAGCGCCCAGATCGCTGCTGTCAGGCAGGATGTCCAGGGAGATGCCAGAGTAGGGAAGAGGAGTTGTGATTTCCTAACGGTAAACAATTATCCACGTTATTGCCTTGTAAGGTCGTATTTATATTACTGCATAATGAACTACAGTACGTGCATCTGATTGCATGTTAGACACAGAATGGCTAGAATGGCTAGTCTGGTGAAGACACCAACATTTTGCAAGCTCCGCCTCCTACAACTTGCTTCCCGTTGAATATCAGTATGGGAACTTGAACAGAACCACCAGGCTAATTAGCATCCAGGTGTGTAGTTCAGGTGATGCCGATAGCAATTAAAGGGATAGTAAGTGATGCTGTAAAAACATTGTTGATATTTAAACTCAACATCCCTAATTAGCATCCAGGTGTGTAGTTCAGGTGATGCCGATAGCAATTAAAGGGGTAGTAAGTGATGCTGTAAAATCATTGTTGATATTTTAAACTCAACATCCAAACAAACACACATATACTTTCAGTGGTCTCTCGTTAGCTCCGCCCACTACATTTGAAGTGCATTGTCAAGGGTGGGATAGTATTGTGTGGCACAGTCCACACACACTTACACAGCTAAGGCTGCGTAGGAATTTTTCTGCAGACTGTGACAAGATATTCACTGAATTTGACAATAGGTGTATTTGATTAGAATCAATAGCCCCACCTTTAATTGTCTGTTTGGTGAATAATCTCTATGTGGTTCTTGTTCTGATTGGTTAATTCACTCAGCGGCTAGCTGCCTGTGTTTGAAAATCAAATGTTGCTGTTCTGTAGCTGAATGTGGTCCATGCTAAAAATCTGACACTTATTGGAAGCATTTCTATCACAAAAAAAATTATAAAGCACATTGGTTAGATATTTAAAAAGGAGAAAATATGTGGATTTCTGTTGCATTAACAACGAATAATTTATAATCCCAAAAAGCAGCATCAATAGCGTCAGATGTCATCTCGTCTGAGTCATACAGAGCAGTAAGAAGTGTGACAGTGACTCAAACGCCAGCATTACTAATCCCATCATTCTCCTGTACGGTACACTGGAAAAACTAGCAAGGCCAGATTAAAATAAATAAATGCATTTCCTTGTTTTCAATCCTGTTTAAATATTCAATTACAGTTAATTACCTTGTTAAGGGTAGAAAATACATTTTGGTGTTGTTTTGAACAGTTGATTAATGTAAGTGGCTGCGCCATTAGATGCAATTACTGCAACACTTTCACAAATAACCAGCAGGCTGAAAACTAATAGTGGTTATAATCAGGGGCTTGGTGTGAATCGGTCGATATGACAAATGTAATATAAAACCCAAACAGGGAAGATTTGGGGATTATTGGCTAAATATCAACGCTACTTCATCTTCAAATACAGTTTGTATACTAGTTTTAAATAGAATAAAAATAATTGCTGTTATTCCTTCAAAAGAAAATGTCCTCAAGTGCATGTTGTCTAGTCACTCTTTTGTAAATGACTGGCTGGTTAGCTGGGTGTCAGGCCTCAGACTACAGGCAGCCTCCCAGTGGTATTGCCATTTGGAGGCTTGGCTTTAACGCTGGCCAGATGTGTCCATGCCTCCTTGGAACTAATCAAGTGAATGACATGGAGAACTGAGGCAGTTTATATCGGACAGCTTAAGCTGTCCAACACTCCTATATGACCCTGGCCTTGGAGCTAAACACACTAGACCTTGCTATGACTTGCTGTGTGGACACACAGCGCAGCTGAGAGGACACAGATAAGCATGGTCTCACCACTAGGCCTGTCCGGACTGTGACCACCATTTTGAGCCAAAATGGGAACGCGGATGCTATCTTGGTGATGAAGGTGGCGATAGTGTCGCCGTTGTCTGGCTTGTGGAACTCTGCCTCGTTGAGACTGTCCACCAATATGATGTAGTCTTCTTCAGGCAGTCTCTTTTCTGTGGAGAGAGGGGCAGAGAGATATATAGATTTGAAATATATTATTATTTGCCTGGCAAATGACACACTTGATGGCTATGAAGAGCCAAGGAGAGTTGATGTGTGTTGTACATTAAAGGCATACTCCTCTATTGTGTCAGTGAGCCCGCCCCAGCTCACTGTTTATGTTTTGAAACAAAAACACCCACAAAAGGTGCACATAGCTGTATGGGGAGGGGGGAGAAAAACTACATTTTTATTCAAATTGCCCATCAAGCAAGTCCTGGAACTGTTTGCCATAGGTTTTGCCTCTCCATGAACCATGCGACCGATAAAAATGTCAAACTTACATTGGCGTAACTCTGTTATTTACATGGCTCTGGCAAGGACACAAACTCAAGAGTCCACCTTTAAAATGTATAGTCAGCTATTCTAATTTCAAGATAAACTTTTTGTCAAATTAACCGAATATCTCCTCGCATTTCGCTAGCGTAAATGTTCTCTGCCCGTGTTGAAAATAACCAGATACTTCTACACATCCCTGGCTCTATAAATAGAAACATTAACAAAGTGGCGAACACCGCTCACAACAAAGCCCCAGCACTACGCTTTGCTTCACAACGCGTTTCAATGTGTGAGGCGGCGCTCAGGGATTCTGTTTTGTTTGAGCTTGAAGTTAGCAAGCGTTCGAGAATAACTAACCCTGCATTTTTAAACCATGTGCTGTAAAACTCGAAAGTTTTAGGTACAGTAGTAGATGAACATCAGTCACACTGCACGCATTAACTACACTGTTAATGTGTCCCTTCATCATGATGATGATGATCATGATGAAGATGATGATGATGATGATGATGATGATGATGATGATGATGATGATGAATCCAACTTCATTGATAGAAACGAGAGTAGTCACACACATCCTTGCTCAGGGTGTAGAGGCCCAGGCTGTAATAACACATCGATCTTGCAGACCAACTCCACAATGAGAAACAGAGATTGCTGATATGCCTGTGTGCCATTTGTAGAATCTCCTGGGGATTTATATGACCTTGAAAACTTGGGGGACGCTGATGATTCACCACGGCAAAAGAAATAACACTCATCATTTCCCTGTGTAAATGACCTGTGAAGCATCTGTTTCACAATCTGCCGTGCTTCAAATCATTGACCTCAACATGGAACAATAATCTGAGGACTTGTTAATGAGTTCTTTCACACAGGAGCTGGCAGTAGAAAACTTAATTTCAAGATTGAGTAAAGCAGATAATTTTAAACCTTGGAGCTAATGTACTTTTAAATTGTAATACTCTTACATATTACATTTTGTGTGTGTGTGTGTGTGTGTGCGCGCGCGCATGTGTGTGGTTGAAGGAGAGTTAATTACCCTTGCGTAGACTAACAAGGGGCTCTAAGACCCCCTTGCGGAAAGCAGAGGTGGGGTCTTGGACACAGGAGCGCAGGCTGAGTGTATTCTGTAAATGAGTCTCCTGTACCAGCAGCTCTCTGTAGGAAGATAGCTGTGGGGCTCTGGCCAGCAGGGCGGCGACACTATGGACAAATTCTGGCACGAGGCAAGTGTAGGTGTTGTCAGCTTGGCAGAAATGGTAGGCTACCACCTAATGATAGCGAGGGAGAGAGAGAGAGAGAGAGAGAGAGAGAGAGAGAGAGAGAGACTGTGAAAGGTGAAAAGCAAAGGGATAGCACAGAAAACAAATCCCAGAAACGTCTAATGTTAAATCAAATATGATGAAAGCAGAGTGTCGAAATACCTACTGCTTAAAGACTACTCAAAGCCGCAACAGAGGGAGCTGAGTCATAACCTAGCTTAACCGTGTGAAACTCAATAACTGGGAGGGACTCATTCAACCTCATACACAAACATGACGTGAGCCAATATATTAAGACAAAGCCTATATGTCATTTAAATGGCAAGCAAAAGTATAATAAGCAAAACATAGTACGAAATTGGATGAGTTCGTGCAAACAAAACCAACGTTAAAACATATCGGCGAATTGTAACTTTAAAATGAATCTAATAACTGCCATAAAGGAGGCAAAGAATCAAATAAATCAAAGCTGTTGAATGTGTCATAAGCGTGTGACATAACCACCGATGTCATAACCCACATCTGGCATAAGCCACACGTAGATCTAACACATACTGATGCCTTATTAACAGCTTTATAAGTGACACTGGTCATAAAGAGGGACAGGGAAATGCATTTAAGGATTGCCTTCGCGTAAGGCTTAACATTGCTCAGAACTGCTAATTAACAGCACAAGGGACTCCACATGGAGTATATTGCATGATTTTATTTCGACATGAACAACATCTATTACAAGAAGTCCGACTAGTTCCCATGGAAACTGTTATTGAGGCCAACCTAGTAAATTTAGAAGTCTTCCATGTCACATGTAATGCAAAGAGCACAGTGCACTTCTGTATGAACAGACATGAGAGGAAGTGTTTCTTGGTCCTGAAAAGGACTAGGGAGCAACTGTTATCAGCAAACCTCAGTCTGGCAGTGTTTTCACCATAAAACAACCGATGAGAGCTTGTTAAAAGTCATGATGCCTGCATTATAATTTGGAAGGCCATTTAGTGCTGGTTATTATTATTATTATTATTATTATAATATGGCAAAAAAGTCATAACATCCAAGTGTTTTCACAGCAGCTGTATTACATTTAATCTTCTTGTTAATTATTTAATTGCTCAACAGTGAGCAGTCTCTGAAACAAGATTATACACCAGTGTTTTGTGTGTGTGTGTGTGTGTGTGTGTGTGTGTGTGTTTTACCTTGCCAGCCAGGCATTTGACAGTCTCTTTTCTACACATGGAGGTATCCGCATTCTCCGGAAGAGCGCTTTGGTTGTTTGGGGAGTCGTTGCAGTGGGGAAGGGGCTTTGAGGGCTGTTTGGCAGGAGCTTTTGCTTTATTTTCTCCACCTGAACAGTAGACGAAACAGAAAACATAAAGTTGCCAATTACATCAAGAAGATACTGCACCTCTGTGAATACTCTTAAATAAATCACAGCTCAAAATGGGCTTCTCCGAAGCAAGACATGCATACATAATATCAAGCAAAATCATTATTAATTCAATACAGACCAGTTATTCTACAATTGTTTAACATTAAATAACTTTTTCTAATTGGAATTAAAATGCCATTATCACTGACATTTTGTTTTAAACCAGCACAGTGGAATATAAATATTAATAATTAATAATATATAACATTTAGTTTAAACAGGTAGATAGAGGAAATACCTACATACAGGAAACACATTAACATTTCTAACATAACATTATAAACGTACTTTCAATGTTAATATATGTAATATCATGCAGACATGTCTCATGTCACTACATGAACTATTATTGCTTCACCATATAATATTAGCATTTACTTATATTCAACCCAGCATTTATAAGTTTTACAGCATTAACTGGTTTACTACGCGTTCCTCACACGCCTTGTTAAAAAGAGTACAAGGAATATTGTATTACATATATTTAGTTTGAGAACAAATTAGTGAGTACAGCATGCAATGAGCATTTACAAATGGCAAACGACTCCAGCTGGGAGTGTGGGAGGCTGTTGAACATTTTCTTCAGAGAAAATAAACAGTTTCAGAGCTCCGAGAATAAAAGTTATCGCCAATCTCTTCTACAATTACAATCAGAACAAAAACACCAGGAGGGGAGGGGAGGTCTTCGAGGGGGTAGAAAAAAAAAGAGAAAAAGGAGAGAAACTGACCTAGATACCAAGATGTGTCTGAGGAGTGGGTTAAACCAGCACATTAGCGCACACAAGTAGCATCTTCTGCTCTACACTGATTCTGGCCACAGACTGACGGGTACACCTACATTTAGGGGAGGAGCAGGGGCTACGCGTTGCGCTGCACCCTTGTAAGGTGCGGCCTCCGTGACTGCTCAGTGTGACCAGGCGCCAAATGACGGCGGTCTTGCCGGACCCCGCATTGCCCACGATGACGGCGCCGCGGCCTTCGCAGATGCTGCCTTTCTTGAGGACCTCCTCCAGGCGGGCGAACAGCCAATCGCGGCCAACGAACGGCGTCTCCGCGGTGATGCCCGGCACTTCAAACAGCAGCGGTTTTAGCATGATGTCGGTTTGCTTGAACGGTGCCAGTCTCACTGCAAAGTCCATATTAGAGTAGAAAGGACGGCAGTCACAGCAGTCAACAGGTGCCATACAGGTTCACAAAAAGAGACTGGATACTTAGTAAGTACTGTAATACTTAAAGCAACAAAGCAAACGACTATTCAACATAATGTGTTCAGCCCAATGGAATGGCGTTGCTGTGCCTGGGTCATACTACATACAATGGGTAAGTAACGCTGCTCTAATAACACAAGTTACCTTTGGAGTCATCACTGGCACGCCCTGACGTGTTGTGCTTGCGGATGGAAGCCCTCTGCCCAGCCGCTCTGGGAGCGTCTAGGTAACTGAGGTCCTCCACTCTAGTGGAGCTGGTGGCTGTGTAGAAGGAGAAGAAGTAGACACACAAGGAGAAGAAAAGGCAGAAACATACTTAAAGCATCATAAAACAGGCCCAAGCACATGGATGCCACACATGGCGTGGTGGTATGTAATTTTGTTGTTTAGATACTTGTGAATCCATGGTGATAGGAAACAAGGATTCCTACTCTCATTGAATGTCTTCTGACCATGGAAACATTAAAGGAGTACAATGAATGAAAACAGCAAAAATCTTCCAATATTGGCCTAACTATTTTTATGGTGCCAATATTGAAGTGACTAATTACTAACCACAATGTTAACTCTATTAGCTGTGAAGCATGATTACATGCACACTATAATTACCCTAAAAGCCGCAATAAAACCAACAAACCATTTGCTCAGACCAAATCCTTTTTTCCCCATTATGTACAATAAGCAATGAATAGTCATACATTTCAATTAGGCACACAGTTATGCACACAGCACGTTGTACGGATTATTATGGCCTACTTTCTGGCCTGGGCCTGGGCACACAGGCCTGGGAACGCCTCGGGATCCCCCAGTCAGAGCTTTCCAATGTGGCTCGGGAAAGGGAGGTTTGGGGCCCCTGCTGAAGCTGCTGCCCCCGCGACCTGACTCCGGATAAGCGGATGAAGATGGATGGATGGACTTTCTGGCCTACCAAAGCCCCTTTGGTCAGTTATTATGATATTGTCTAATAATGTCTTTTCTGATCAAGGAACCTAAAAAATGTGATGGCCCTCGTTTTGTATTACTTACTATACAGTTTTAAGTACAAATATAGTGTAGAAAACATGCTTCTAGGGGTCAAAGCATGTCCTTGGCTATGTGCTGAATAATTATTGACACGCCTGGTTGAAAAACCCTCATTTACATCTGACCAGCCTCTCTTTCTTTCTAATAAGAGGAAATCCAATCCAAATAGCTTCAGAAACCAAGCCTGGCAGAGAACCAGCTAACAAGATTACACGTTACATCTGGTGTGTACAGCATGGGTAGGAGGTATGATGTTTTCCAAAAGTCTATTCAAGGCCAACACCACACAGACGTGAACCAATGATGAACCAAATTAAAAACAGGAGGGGAAAGACTTTTTAAAATGACACAAACTATGCAATCTTTCTCATTTAGTGTAATTTACTGCAGATCTCACATGCATAATTCACGCTAATAACAGCACTGTGTAGGACAGCATCCCATAGCATGTTACTCTAAAAAGCAAAAACATTACTAGCAATAACACTTGTGCACAAAGAGTATTAGACAACCCATCAGACAGGCAATGAAGAAGGGAATTTACTCTTTCAAATACTGTAGTTACACAATTACATTACATAATAGTATAATTCATCGGAGTAATCGGAGAATGCATGAGGGAACTGTGTGAATATCTAAGACGTTATTGCAGCATTTATTAACTTTAAAACAGCAATTATATCAAACTCAGCATGAAGCATCACATGAGTACATCGAGTTTCACCCAAGCCATATCCAGGCATCCATTTCCATAACATGTCACGCAGTGTGGACATATTAATGTGTCCAGTCTACATTAATTTCAAGGACAAGAAAGTTGTATAGGCCTAGTCAATACTAGTTTTCCTGACGTGTATAATTAAACACAAATAGCCTGTCCTTCCCTTTCCATTTCTAATTAAGGTAAATCTCAAATGTAGCATCAGCAGTCCAATCTGGTTTAGTTCATTATATTACAATGAATCAAGACTGCCTAGATTAAAGCAACATTTCCCAGTTAGAGCCGTCAGGCATCGCTGTAACTCTGCTCCTTTGGGAATCTCTTCTGTAGCTTCTTCACAAATGGACTGACATCTAAGGGACAGCGCCTTGCTAGCGGTCCAGCAAAGACGATGGGCTATGGGAGGAAGGGGATTGAATTTGAGGCCACCCAGGACACACTGGTAGAGTCTAGCCTCTGTGTAAGTAGAACAGTGAAACGTGGTGCAGTGAGGTCTCCTTCTGCGTCACGCAGCCTAGCCAAGTTAACACCTTTTCTGCATCACAGAGGGAACATGGTCAAGACTTGAGAGAGAGTTCTATAATGCACCATTTTATTGTTCATCAACCAATCACGTCGATTTGTAGCTAATGTTGTATCTAGAAGTTTTTTTTCCCAAGTGATACGATACAGGTTGTAGCTAATCTAGTGTAGATTGTTTCACCACCCTTCCACTGTATACAGTATATCACTGTCTACATAACTAAAGGGGGGATAACTGATAAGAATATATTTTCAATGTTCCCCAAACAACGTTAGATTATTTGCTTAGGTTAACTCCTACCATCGATTAATGTTTACCTAAAAGGACACTTCACAATTTGCCCTTGTGATTGAAATCGAGAAAACGTTTATTTGAAAATCCTCTCTATTCCTCCCCCTATGGTGCGCCGAGGTTCATACCAGTACTCTCTAACCCTCCAGTGGTCTTTTTTCTGACGTTCTGTGCCTGGGGAAGAATACTTGGTATTGTGGCAGGACTATATGGCAGTTAAGGAGGGTGTCTCCAACAATAACATGAGACAGTCAGACATATAGCCTACCTGCCACAGAATTGGGACGGGGCATCGCTAAGGAGGAGGTGTTATGTGCGTGCCGCTGCGGGAGCGGCCTCTTCGGCGGGGGTGGGGTCCTGGGTTCCGCGATGTCTGTCCGAGGCAAGGCCTCCTCTGATTGGACAGTCAGAGTGTCCATCGTATGTCCATGCGCGTGGTATTCACGCGTGTGGCCACCAACCTTGGCACCAACTGCCGGGCCATCGTCCTTAGTCAGATCCACACTGGAGCAGCTGCGCTCCTCGTTCTCAGAGGAGCTGGTGATGGTCGCTGAGTCACAAGGAATGGACCATGACGTCGTTTAATCATCATCATCATACAAAAATGCCACGCATGTTTCCTTTTCCTTGCATTTTTTTTCAATAACACAATAGCGTACACATTGTTATGCGGCATTTCAGATAATGATTTGGTTTGTTAAGTCATTAGGTTTGATAGATCTTTCAAGGCTTTTCATGTTTGGTCGGGGTATTGTCATATACTAAATGCATAAAGACACATAAGCAGGGTTTGACTTTTGCCTTTAATCACCTTGAAATCCCTTGTTAAGAGAACCAGTTTCACATAACCATTTTGTTTGACGCATCTGACTGAGACACACTACCAATTTACACAGTAAAACAACTACCAATCTAATAGTTGTATTGAAATTAATGCACAATTTGTCCTTTTTTATTTACCTACAAATAAAAAAGTCTATTCAGGAAGAAAACGTCTCCTATTTTTGGAGAACCGGGCCCATAAGCAGCAGTGTCCCAGTTTTGACAGCAGGGAGCTAAAGCTTTAAGGCTCAAGTGGCACCAGCAAATACTCGATCTGTGTGAGAAGACTACATAAAGGCCTGACACGAGGCGAGAATAAAGATGAAGATCTATGGCACTCCATAGATGCGGTGGCATTTTAGAGCCATCACTCACTTGGTGCTTGTGAGAAAAGATAAGTAACCTCAGAGATAACTGGGTCGCTGATGTTTTCCCAGATTTTTCGCACTGTTAAAGGGGTAACGTGCCAAAAATAGCAACACTGTGATTTCATAAGTAGTTCAATCTCAGTTTTATGCTGGATTTTATCAGATATACTATGTATTATGTTATTTACATAGAATTGTGAAAAAATAAGATTTTGCCTTGAATAACCAAGAAATCCCTTTTGATCAATAATAACAAAATTGCAGTTATGTGCTTGTATTAAAACTGAAAGCCTGTGACAGTGCACATGCATCCATCCTGGAGTGCCTGTGTGTGAAAGTAGTTAACACACCCTCTCTACTCCTAGAGTCCAGTTATCACTCATCGCCCCTTTCATAGGACATAGCCTGGCCAATCACAATCTACCAACCGCCCCTTACATAGGACATAGCCTGACCAATTACAATCTACCAACCGTCCCTTTCATAGGACATAGCCTGACCAAATCAATCTACCAACCGCCCCTTTCATAGGACATAGCCTGACCAATTACAATCTACCAACCGTCCCTTTCATAGGACATAGCCTGATCAAATCAATCTAGCAACCGCCCCTTTCATTGGACATAGCCTGACCAATCACAATCTACCAACCGCCCCTTTCATTGGACATAGCCTGACCAAATCAATCTACCAACCGTCCCTTTCATTGGACATAGAAAGGGGCGGTTGGTAGATGTGATTGGCCAGGCTATGTCCAATCACATCTACCAACTGTGACTGCAACAACATGAAGCTCAATCAATCCATTAATGTTAGGTATCCATGCATCCCTCCTCACAGGTAACCAAGCCTGTAGAGGTGGTGGGAGAGACCCATGTAGACTCCATGGAGACAGAGCCAGCGCTCACCTATAATTCCACTATCCTTGCTCTCCAACGTGGAGGTGGGACTTTGAACATGCCCGGGGCCTCTGCCAGAGAAGGGTCCCGGGCTGGAGCAGGGCATTGGGGTCAGCGCCGGGCTGGTGCCACATGGGAGTAGGGGTGGGGCAAGAGGCCCCCCAGCCCCGGAGCTCAGGGTGGAGAAGGGGCTCTCTGAGCAGGGAGATGCAGTGCTACAGGTCAGAGTGGAGTTGGGACTCCCCCCCTGGGTAGAAGAGTCACTCTGTGACACACAGGTGGAACAGAAAGGTACACAGCAAAGTCAGGTGCAACATTTATTACTACAACAAAGAATTTACTCTTGCATTATACTAAATTAGAATATATTACAGAGTCATAGCTGAGTCCTTACTGTTGCTCACAGATCACTGCAATGTGTAAGTACAATTAAGCCAAACATAAGCGTGTGTGTGTGTGTGTGTGTGTGTGTGTGTGTGCGCGCATGTCTCTATGTACATGCTTGTATATGATCAGACATATTTGTTTTTAAGGCAATATATTTATCCAATCCCAACTACTTAATGTTACTGTGGCTAGTCCATTCTAAATTCCATAAGATCCATACGGTCTTTAAAGTAGCTCTGAATGACTTCATGACCCTACGAACATTTTGCAACAATGGAAAAATGCTGAGTAATGTTTTCTCGCACCACTGGGGTCGGTGGTTCAGCTATATGGGATGCTGGTTTTGCCATTACCATCCAAGCATTTCCCCAACTCTGAGCCTATGAGAAGGCACAGCAGAGGCGACGCGACTCGTTGCTATTCCCTTTAAGCTCTACGCTCATCTATCTATGCCAGGACAACCCACATTCCTCCAGGCACATTACCAGGCTCTTTATCTCAGTGAATCTGACTGTATCTGGAGCTCAGGTGGTAAAAATTAGGCTGGGAAAGTGGGCCAGGGCTTGCAATGTATAGACACGGATATGGCATAATAGCATGCACAATTACCATGACAACCACGCCACCACCCTAAACATTCGTTATAGAATCGAAGCGCCTAGTGGAATAATAAGTGCTCAGAATACGATATATTCCTCTGCTACAAGGTTTCATCATGTCAGCCCTTAAGAGGACATTCAATTTATGTCCGTAATTCCCTATGTGGTTGAAATCAGCGTTACCGCAATTATTATGTGCTTTTTACCAAAAGCCCATCATAAAAGGCAAAACTGTCTTCGGAACAAGAAGCCATGCAAAAGTCACTCTCTAAAATCCCAGTGACAGCCAGAAGAGAAAATCATCCCGTATCATAAATCTCACACCACTCGGTCGTGACAGGAGCCAGACAGTGGATCAATATGCCGCCCTACCTTTTTATCCCTTCTGTCCTCCATAGGTGAGCCAGTTATGTCAGGGGTTGCTTGTCCCAGTAAGAAGCATAGTCTGGTCATCAGTTCCTGGGTAGAAAGGGAGGAGCCCAGATGGGGCTCCACGTGGATGTCTGGAACATACAGGACAGGAGACAGGACAGACAACGGACAAACGTTAGCAAGCTAACGCCGACCCTTCTGCCCGGCAGCAGGGCTTGGCCGGTGGAAGGAGGGTGTCCGCAGGTCTGCGTGACCCCGGCTACTCTCATTAGCGATGCGCAGAGAGAGTGTGTTGCGGCTGAGACAGAGGCGGCGGTGAGAGGTTTGTATACGCACTGTGCCCCCACGTCGGCACTGGCAGCTCGGAGACTAGTTGTGAATGCCAATGAGCTCAGAGTGATGGACGCTAACGCAGAAAGAAGGCGTGTCGTTGCTTTTGCCTAGACTGTAGCTACCGGGGAGATTGGCTGACACACACCATGTGTTCCATGCATTTATTCCTGTACAAGGTTCCCTGATGCTTTGACCTCCAGCCACCAGATGCCCTGCGATCCCCACTCTCTGATAGCCAACACTAAGAAATCAGTAGTTTTAATGCATGTCCAAAGTCTGTGCTAATTTTAGCCAATTTAGTAATTTCATAATTCGACTTCTCAACCCACATTCACCACAATCTATAGAATAATGCGGATGTTGAATGAGAATGTAAACATTGACTGAAAGGAAGTAGAGGCGTGCACACGCACACACACACACATACACACACGCACGCACACACACACGCACGCACGCACGCACACACACACAAATGACTGGGTGAAAGCACTGCATTCATTTTTCAATCTCCTGTCTCCCTTTAAATGTGCTGATTTGGAACACAGTTATGCCCAACCCAGCTGTAAATCAAAAGACCTCTAGATCTAATAAGAGGATAAATGTCAATGAAACAAATTTAAATAACTTCACAGTAAAAAACTGTTGAATAAATGTGTGGTTATGAGCTTTTGAGCGAGAGATTGCATGTGTGAGAGAGAGAGAGAGAGAGAGAGAGAGAGAGAGAGAGATGTTTAAGAAAATAAAGAGGCAGAAAGAGAGGAATCAAAGTTAGCTAAGCACTAAGATTGAAAATTGTATAATATTATGACAGGAACACTGAATGTCCTCTCCAACACTGTCCATCAAATCACCCAGCAGTTGCCATTGGAAACGGGAAGCTGAGAGGTGCCTGGCAACTAGAATGGAAGATGCTTCATATGAATCGTGCAGCCTTGGGCCAGGCTTCTGGTCTCAACATACACACAGGTACTGGGATAGGCTGGGTATTTACAGCATTATTGCTAGCATGTAACTGATCAATAAGAACTTATACTGATAAGATACACATGGGAACAATATAACATACAGCATGTAACACTAATGATTAAATACACAATAATCCCAAATACACAAATTACACAATATTTTTACACTAAACAAACTATGACACACACACACACACACACAAATACAAACACACAGACATCTTCCTCTAGCTCATTTAAATCCCTCATTCTTATATCAGCTACTGAGCAGTTAATGGCAAACAGATAAATGACACACACACACACTCCATCTCTCACCTTTTGGGTCTGCCTTGCCACGACACGAGGCAAAGACAAGAGTGTCTCTCGCATAGGAAGATCCATAAGCATACTCCGGCTTCCTTACCAGTCCTTCAGCCAGCGCAGAGGAAAGAGAGAGAGAGAGAGAGAGAGAGAGAGAGAGAGAGAGAGAGAGAGAGAGAGAGAGAGAGAGAGAGAGAGAG
>JAODTR010000018.1:1242530-1256906 GCA_025399935.1 Amblyopsis rosae
AATGGGCAATTATAACCCCCCCCCCCCCCCCCAAAGTGTTGACTTATCCACTCCACAGAGTAGAAAAACAGTGCTGTGTGCGCAAGCTCACTAAACTAGACATTGACAAATTGGTTTCACTGCAAACAAACACTACACAAATGAGGCAACATGTTCACATGATGACTTGCACATAGCCAATCTGTAACAAAATGCTAACTAAAACCATAAAGACAAAAAACATGTGCATGGAGAATAGGCAATTGGAGAAAGAGAGAGTATACTGTATAGTATAAATATTTTTGCATGTGTGACTTAAATAAATGGCTATAAATATTTATACGGCCTTATATATCACTATAAATAAACTGTAATAAAAACCTTCTAGCAGCAAGCAGCGTAAGGTGTGGGCTGAGTGCCTCCTCCAACCGCTTGACAATAGATGTACATTACTAAACTGATTATAAAGAGGAGGCACTCTGTCGGTTCCTTATTACACAGGTTTTCTATTCTAAGCAGCTAAGTTAAGCAATCTGCTATCAGAATATATATGAATGTGATGTTACAAACATTATGCTTGTTACATTAAACTCAACTGATGCTGTATGAGCTTTTTGCAGCGCCAAATGCATTTAGACTGAGTACAGTCAGTGAACTAAAAATGGAATGCACCAATGATCACATTTCTAAAGTGGGTCACCACATCCAGTGACAAGTAGGTCTGTAACTGCTTCTGCAGATCTAGCACAGTCTTGTTATGGGCTATTTAGATAGCAAAGGTCACATTCCAAATGTAAAGTAATCTGCTTAGTTTGAATGCAGGTAAAGGGGCTTACCAGAGGAAGTTTCAGTGAAGACTGCCAGTGTCTGACCTCCCACTGTCTGCATGGTGAATGGGTGGTCACGAGGTGCCCGCACATTTTTGTCCACAATGCCGTCAATGGCAGTCAGCTCTTCATTTAATGTGAAAGACACCTGGAAAGGATGATTGTAATAGCACACAAAATATGTTTAGGCTTCTGGAGTCTTACTGCAATTGTCTTGTGTTCTTAACAGATACATTGTGTATTATGTCCTTACTGTCAAACAGTGAACACAGAGTACAGTATTTCAACACATGGAAATAGTTTTTAATGACTTGGTCTTTTTCTGTAATATTATAATATTGAGCTCTGGTGGAGTTACAACAATGACCTAGTTCAATGCTGATCTCTACATTGTTTTACCACGTACTTCTGCTTTGCCTTGGGTCCTGAAAACAAATTTAAATACTGATGAGAAACAGGTCTGTATGCATAATATATAAAATACAATAAATAAAATATAAATGAATATTAGTTTAGCATAGCAATATCAAATAGCCCACAGTAATAACACAACAGTAATAACAACTATAATGTATTATTCACAAGGACCACTATATCTTTTATTTATATTTCTGCGTTATGGCAGCTTTTTGTTATAAAACCAAAGGATTAAATGCTATTTTTGACATACTTGGTAATTCTTAGTTTCCCGACCTCTCCTCTGCCGGTGGCTTTTGCCCATTGCTGAGACATATATTTAGGTACCTAGGTGGAAAAGAGATAAAGAGGTCCTACTTTTAGCACAAATAATATCAGTTTGATTTAGTTGATATGAAAGGTTGCTTAAAATACTATATACGTTAGGCTAAACACTATTGACAGCGTAATTACATTTGGCAAGTAAGAAAACATATATTCGATCAATGCTGCAGACATCCATACAAACAAACCACGAGCTAAGGTAACAGTAGCATTAGCATTTCAGAAGTGGAAGTGTAGCTTTCAAGAAACATACGAACCTTCACCAGCCACACACCCGTGTTCTGTTTGGCACCAGTAAGATCAACTTCAGCTTTCTCTGACATCTTATATAATGTATCAATTACTGCCTTTTTGCAGAACTACTTCATTTACCAGATGTAGTAGCAGTAATCTGGCTCTTCTTCTCTAATTTTCTTGTCGGCAGTCTGTTATCGTTTTTGTCGTACTGCTGCCATCCATCGGTTAATTTAAGTTCTGGTCAAGAATGTATTCTATTTACCTTCGTATTTTGTTTTACAATAAGTTACATTCGGAAAACATAATTCTACCCGTTTTTTTTTTGTTTGTTGGTCAAAACTAGACAATAGCCAAAAGTAAGTGTAAGAAGTGGAGGATTAATTAAGGATTAAAACAAACTGCACTCGTTTTGTTAGTCGGGCATTTAATGTTTCCTAGTCCCAACACCATATGGCACTACACCTATAAAACGTAATACAGGGTTCTCACATTTATTAAGTAGTCTAAAGTGTTAATATACAAAATATTGTGTTAGCATTAGTAAAGGTGAATGCTACATAATTCAAGCAAAGTGAATATGATTTTATTTACTTACAATTCTTTCTAAAAACCAAATCCTTATAAAATAAAGTATTACAACATTTTCTAAAACTGAGATATTTACATTAGACTGTATGTCCTCAGAATCTACAAGTAGTTCTCTGGTTTTCACAAAATAACAACAATATATGTTGACCATAATGGGCCATTTTAGGACAGATTATGTAATTCACATGTGGATCTCTCACCTCAAGAATTATATAATGCTTGTCTAATGACATTTTCTGAAGCCAAATCTTGCAAATGTTATATCATAGATATACAGTATGTCTTTGCAGAATAATGTCAATGTCATTACATTTTGCAAAATGAAACACCACAGTCCAGGGAGTAACTGGAACTGCTCAGGTAGTAAGTTGACGTTTGTGTTGCTTGTGATGATCGTTTAAAGGAACATACGATCTTTGCTGTGGGAGAACCGCGTGTTCAGCTCTTGGGACTTCTTCAACAAACGCTGCTTCTGGACCTCATCAAAGCGGTTGACCTGCAGGTCGTTATCCCGATCAAATGGCCGCCTCTCCACTGGCTGGCTGGTCTCCTTATCAGCTTCCTTCTTCATTTTCTTTGCATGTAGACTTATTAAGGACTCTCCACGCTTTGTTTCCTAAAAGATAAATGTGTAGATCACATTTTGTATTATAGTACAAGTAAAGCATTTGCATGCAATATTCTAGTGAAACAGTGACCTATACTAACAAATATGATACAGGCTTAGTATTTGTGATAAAGTGGCAAAACTTACATTGTATTTGTACACTTTTTCTGCCATTTCAATGTCTTTATAAGGAATTGTTGGGACATCCTCCTTCTCTAACTCATCCTTCTTTCCTTCAAGGCGTTCCTGTTTATCAATAAAGACCCAACAGCAACACAAATCAGAGTCAAACAAGAAAGGTAGCCTTTCATCAGTAACTTTTTCATCGGGGGCGGGAGGATATCTTCTACCCTGGCTTTGCGTTCCTTGTCGGCAGGTGTGTCTGTCCACATGGAGCGGTCCTTGTTCTCTGGACCGGAGCGCTTCTTAAAACTGCGAGCCCCAAGGCCAATATGTTGCAGTTCTGGCGGGAGCTCCGTCATCCACGTCTCTCTACCGAGCACCTCTGGAGCATCCTGTTTGTACAGAAACAGGTTCACACGTGCCACGCATTGGGTGCATGCACAGATATACTAGCAAACAGGAGGAATAATAAAAAGCTTTCATGAAAAAGGTACACCCTTGCTCACAGTAATGTGCCTGGATCACACCAAATTTCCTCCCCAGCTCACTGTTGTCGTAAAAACATAACTGAGATATGAGCCTGTAGGTAAATTTGGGGGAGGAGTAGAGAGAAACGCAAGTCACTCCGATTTGAGGGGTGGCGGGATACGTGCTAGAGTTTCAAATGAAAAAAAAAAGTGTAACATTTGTTCTAACCACAAGGAATGTACCCTGTAATTACCACTGTTGGCCCAATAGTAGTCAGACTCACATCTCCTGATAGTTTCTGTTTCATCCTTTGTGCCCTGCGCTCGATATCTACAGCTACAGAATCCTGAACAGTTTCTTTTGCTGGCATGGGTCCAATCACGTCATCATCATTTTCATCTTCCTCACTGCTTGAGGGCTCAGCTTTGTAGTCTGGGGGTAAGGCAGGGCCTGAGAAACCCTCGATATCATCGTCGCCGCCATCATCATCATCAACATCATCATCATCTGCTGTTCTGTGAAACCCAGGAGGTAATGCTGGACCCAACACAAGTGGCCTTTAAGAAATCAAATCAAATAAACAGATTTGACTACTTGCACATGTAAACATTCATAGTATTGCCTAGTTATCTACAATAACAAACACATTATGGGAATGTAATATACTTAACTCACCTCTCTGGTGAACTATGTTGTTTCTTAAACCCTGGGGGCAGGGCTGGCCCAAAGAATCCATCATCTTCGTCTTTTGACGTCCTACAGAAACACGCGATTCCTTAATTGAAACATAGCTCTTTGCGGCGTTCACATTTTTTGAGGTGCAAATGCGTAAGGTGGAATCTGATGCGGAACACAATTAACCTACTCTGCTTCAAAGCCATCTCTATTTTCGTGGATAGTCTTTGCTTTCTTAACCACCACATCCTCGTCGTCATCATCATCATCACTTTCGTCTGAAGAGCTCGAACGGTTTCTTCTTTTAAAATCTGGAGGCAGAGCTGGACCCGCGACTGAACAGTAAATTGTGAATGAGAGACACATTAGATTGTTGAACAATCTAATAGTATCAAATACATAAACGATATTGATGTTTCAATATAATCGACATAGAAATATTTGGATCCAGTGAACGGTATGTTAACTACTTACATCCCTGCTCATGACCAGAATCTTCATCGCTGTTTTTCCCGAACGCTGGCGGTAATGCTGGTCCATTCAGATTATCGCAATACATGTTTACCACGGAAGGCTTTACAGCGCTTTTCCAAAACAAATGGACTTTTATGCGTTAGAAACGTGTCAAACTAATGTACTGTAAAATACTGGATTGTTTTAACGAACTGACATTTGCCTCCGGATGTAAACCGCTACCAACCAATAAGCAAATAGATTTTGGTCGCGTGACCGGCACAGCAGAAAAAAAATATATTTTCTGTGTTGTGCTCATCGACGGTTTACGTTATGGTTGGACGTTTTACATGAGTACGAGCTTTTAACATTATTTGCAACTTACAACATTTGTTCGTGTTGTAGATACATATGACATATCTATCCACGCGTTAAAATGGGGAAAAGGGACAGAGGAGATCGAGGTGAGTAATGATGGTGACTAATGACGTAAAACAGCGTACCTACTAGCTACAGTTGTGAATGTACCGTAATGGTTATATTGTACCACTACGGTAGAGCGTAATGACCATATTGTTCTTCTATGAGTAACAGTCCAGTCAAGGAGTGGAATAAACCTGTATGTTGTGTGCGATATCCCATATGTTGTTTGCAAGAGCAAACAACATAACTGCAAATAACTGCAAATTCATGTTGTATGGGGGTTCAGGCTGACATTTTGTGAGCGAGTGAGAAAATAATAGTCTAAGATATTGAAGGTAATTGAACATCAGCAGAGATATATTGATATTGAATAAAACTTTGAATTCCCTCTATTATCTGTCTATCAATCTCATTATCTTCCTGACAGACAAGAAGTCAAAAAAGCGGGTGTACGAAGAAGACGATGATGACGAAGAGGTGGCGGGCAGTGAATCTCAGGAGGCTATCCCCGCAGCTGCAGGAAAACACGTAGACGAGTCCAGTATCAAACTAGATGAGTATGGTGCCAAAGATTACCGCATGCAGATGGAGCTGAAGAATGATCATTCCTCACGCCCCCTCTGGGTGGTAAGATATTTATGTTCTACCTTTACCTAACTTAGAGTGAGCCTCTTCTAGTAACAGAGATCAACATTATTTCTTTCTCCCAGGCTCCTGATGGACACATATTCCTAGAAGCCTTCTCCCCAGTATACAAGTACGCTCAAGATTTCTTGGTGGCTATTGCGGAGCCTGTATGCAGGCCAATCCATGCCCACGAATACAAGCTGACAGCCTACTCTCTGTATGCGGCAGTCAGTGTAGGACTACAGACCTCTGACATCGTGGAGTATCTACAGAAACTTAGCAAAACATCTATACCTGACGGCATTGTGCAGTTTATTAAGGTATTGAAGCAGACGCTACATTTGATTGAAAGAAATTGGAAATGATTAATGGGTGAACTGAGGGATAGCTGTATGGTTAGTAGTCATATACATGTTATAAACTCAAGGCATTTGTTAAAAAATACACTTAAGTATAAATTGATCGTCAGCTGTATTTCCAAGGTTTGTTGCTATATGATATACCATGTGATATCAATTGTATACATAAAACATAAACAAGAAATTGTAAAAAGTGTATAATTGTGGAAATAATCATCATACAATTTTTGTGATTATAAATAAGACACAACTATGAATTCAGGTAAATGTTTCTCTAATAGCAGAGCTGTTTTAAATGTCAACCTAGTATGAACAATGTATAAATATCTTGCGGTTGCAATAATAATTGCTAATGAAATATATATATATTTCCGCTATTACCTCAGTGTGAAGACTTCCTATCTTGTGTTATTTTCAATATTTGTTTAATAGCTATCCAGGATCCAGATGTAATTAGGAACCGAAATAGCAGTGTCTCATTAAAGGAACTGTGTTGCCTGATTAAAATGGCCCTGGAAAAAAACTAAGAACACTTGACTCCTGAATGGTATTAACGATGTGGTATTATATGTATCAATATTCCTTTTCACTCCCATTCTGTTTCTCTCAGCTCTGCACTGTGAGTTACGGCAAAGTCAAGCTGGTGCTCAAGCACAATAGGTACATTTGTATCACAGATTTTGTATTTCCTCTCCCTTTCTTTTCCCTGCCTTCAAGCACATTTTGAAATTGTCCTGTTCTGGCATAGATATTTTGTTGAGAGTGCCTTTCCTGATGTGATTCAACGCCTCCTGCAAGACGGTGTTATTCGTGACTGTCGTCTCCGCACTGCAGAAGGAGTGGACACTGAACTCATTACCGAGGTCATCCATAGCAAGTCGGCGGTATGTGGAGCGCCTTCTTTCTTAGCTCCTTTAATGAACAGTGGTTTAAACTCTTCGCTGGTGATTGCATCATGTTAATACAAACGTGCCAGGAAAAAAAGCATTTCAATGCATTTAATGGTCTTGCCAAATTGCTCCTCTGACTCTGTTGTCCATATTGCAGATCGCCAAGTCTATCTTAGATAAGGGCGGTGCCTCCACCTCACAACAGACAGCCGAGGGTCAGGAGTCAAGTGCTCAGGTTCCTGAGGACATCTTTAGCTACTATGAGCAGATGGATAAGGAAGAGGAAGAGGAGGAGGAAATGCAGACAGTTTCCTTTGAGATTCGACAGGCATGGAACTTCTCCGGTGTACGGCTTGTAAAAGATGACTTAAAATCAGGCATCTCACATCTGTTCTATGTTCTGCTCTCATCTCCCGTGATCTGGTGTAGGAGATGATCGAGGAGCTGCAGAAACGCTGTATCCAGCTGGAGTATCCTCTCTTGGCAGAGTATGACTTTCGCAATGATACAGTCAACCCAGACATCAACATGGACTTGAAACCAACCGCAGTGTTGAGGCCATACCAGGAAAAGAGCTTGCGCAAGATGTTTGGAAATGGCCGTGCTCGCTCTGGAGTCATTGTATTGCCCTGTGGTAAGACAGCTTCTGTCACTTGTGTGTGTTGGCAAAACAACAAAACAATTTTTAATGTTATGTATTGTTCAAAGGCTACAAAGTGTAGGAAAAAACGCTATTATTGTAATTTCCAGTATTTGCCCTTTTCCGAAATAGATTTCCTTGGCAAGTATTGAACCAAAACATCCATGGACAGTGGTGTATTAAAGACAGGGTTAGACATTCTCGAGAATGCTTGCTAACTTCCAGCTCAAATCAAAATGAACTCTCACAGAAGCTCCGCCCTCACACATTGAAATGCATTGCGAGGCCAAGCGGCATTGTTGTTGTGAGCGGTGTTCACCACTTTCTTTATGTTCCTATCTACGGATGCAGGGCTGTGTAGAAGCACCATCTTATTTTTTGCGAAATGCAAGGAGATACATTTGTTTTGAATTTGACAAAAAGTGTATTATCTTATAATTAGCTTACAATAGCTGACTATACCTTTTTAAATGATTATTGTGCACAATAAGGGTTTGTGCCATATCCCATCTCTCTCTCTCTCTCTCTCTCTCTCTCTCTCTCCCCCTCATTGTAGGAGCGGGTAAGTCTCTGGTGGGTGTGACTGCAGCCTGCACGGTGCGAAAGCGATGCTTAGTGTTAGGCAACTCTTCCGTGTCTGTGGAGCAGTGGAAGGCCCAGTTCAAGATGTGGTCCACCATTGATGACTCCCAGATCTGCAGGTTCACGTCCGACGCCAAGGACAAGCCCATTGGCTGCTCAGTGGCCATCAGCACGTACTCTATGCTGGGGCACACCACCAAGCGCTCCTGGGAGGCTGAGCGGGTTATGGAGTGGATGAGAAGCCAGGAGTGGGGACTGATTATCCTGGATGAGGTGCACACCATTCCTGGTGAGCTCTTGGAACAGTATTGCTAGCCAAGTAAAAACTAGGCAAGCCTACTTCAGCCCCCCGTGGCATGAGCCAACACTATAGAAAGCCTGTCAATTCCGCATTATGGGACCTAATTTCAGAATAAATATGTATGGTAGTCGACGGCAAGAATACAATTATTTTTAGATCCCGTTTGCTTTGTGACACGAAGTACACATATGATGTTTGACTATTTAAAAGAAAATTATTCGAGTCAAGAAAGTCTTAGTTTGTTGTGCATTTGTTGAAGTATAAGACTGAAAATACGTATTTAGTAGGACTACAACCCCTGTGTCCCGTAAGTGTCATGACATTTTCGCGCCACAAGCCGAAAAAAAGCATTGTTTTGGTGACTGGTATGTTGTGCAAGACGAAAGCTGTAATTCACTGAGCGGTTCCACACAAAACTAAACATGCTTTATAGTTTTACAACAAACTGCAATGTTCTTGACTTGAACAATTATCTTTTAAATAGACAAACATATGTGTACTTCGTGTCACAATTCAAACAGGATCTAAAAATACCCTCTTGTACTCTCGCCGTTGACTACCATACATATTCTTTTCCTAACTAAGGTTCCATAATGCGGAAGTGACTTAAGCTCTCTGTAGGCCAGTACATGGTTTAGCATGCAATGTTCCTCTGTGAAACTCCAGAAGTTAGCCATCGCTATTGTTTCATGACCGCCTTGTGCATTATCACCACCTATTGTTGCGCATGCATATTATGTCAGTCCGTCCGTTAGGTACTGGTTAGCAATTTGCTCATAATGGCCTTGTACACACGGTCTGTCATAAAGAAAATAAATCTCCATGGTATTAGTGTTTTAGTGTGTTTTATTAGTTTCTATATTGCTCAGCAGCAGCAGGACTTCAGGAACTATTTCATTTTATGAGATTTACCAATGTAGTGAGTGGCATGTTGGTATGAATGACAATCCTTTGTGGTCTGTGCAGCCAAGATGTTCCGGCGGGTTCTGACCATTGTCCAGGCCCACTGCAAGCTGGGTCTTACTGCCACACTGGTCAGAGAAGATGACAAGATTGTGGACCTCAACTTTCTGATTGGGCCTAAGCTGTATGAGGCCAATTGGATGGAACTGCAAAACAACGGTTACATTGCTAAGGTCCAGTGTGCTGAGGTGAGTCCTCATTTACCAGTCAAGTGTAATTTATGTCTGCCTTTTAAAATGTTGTAATATGTATTTTAGTATATAGTGATCTGTCTTTTAACTTTCTGTTTGCCCAAAAAAATTACTCAAAATCACACACTGAAGTAGCATATATGAGAGTTGTTAGGGCTAACATTCTGATTAAGTTGGAAAGAAGTCAATGCATGTATGTATCTGTTTTTCAGGTGTGGTGTCCAATGTCTCCTGAGTTTTACAGGGAGTATGTAGCCATTAAGACCAAGAAGCGCATCCTGCTTTACACTATGAACCCTAATAAGTTCCGCGCCTGCCAGTTTCTCATTCGCTTCCACGAGCGCCGCAATGACAAGATTATCGTCTTTGCCGATAATGTGTTTGCCCTGAAGGAATACGCCATTCGCCTCAACAAGTAAGTGATATGTGGAATTAACACATGATTGCAATAATATACACAACCCTATATATAAATGTGGTTGTGTTGCATCTGCTGTCTAGACCATACATCTATGGACCAACCTCCCAGGGGGAACGTATGCAGATTTTGCAGAACTTCAAACACAATCCTAAAATCAACACCATTTTCATTTCTAAGGTAAACTGACCATCTCCCTTTTTGATATCGCCCACCACCACTAATAGTCTCCACTTTTTATTATTTTAGTGTTACATGAGAATACTTTTTTTCTGCTGTGTGACAAGGACCATGTCAGAGTCAGTATGTATTTCTTTGTTTACAACACCCAGGTTGGAGATACCTCATTTGACTTGCCTGAAGCCAATGTTCTGATCCAGATTTCATCTCACGGAGGCTCCCGTAGACAGGAAGCCCAGAGGCTCGGCAGAGTGCTACGAGCGAAGAAAGGTCAGATTTCTCTTCCAATTCTAACGGATGAAGTACGTGCCTGCTGTTCAGATTTCTGTTTGTTTTGATAGTGAAAGTCAGTTAGTGATTTCTGTCCATGTATTTAGGAATGGTAGCAGAGGAGTACAATGCGTACTTCTATTCACTGGTGTCCCAGGACACTCAAGAGATGGCTTATTCCACCAAGAGACAGAGGTTCTTGGTGGACCAGGGCTATAGCTTCAAGGTGGGTTTGTATCATTGCTAGGCTGCTCTTGGTTAATTAAACCTGCCCATTCCATTGACTTTCTGCACCCACCCAATACGCCTGACACATTTTTTTTACATCTGCTTCTAATTCCATGGTGCTAAGTAGCCATACTCTTTCACGTCCCAGGTCTTACTAGTTCTCGAAATATGTCACACCTGTGCTCCTGATGGTTATAAATAGGTTTGTGTTAACAATGGTACTGTATTTGAACCATTCATACATGATTTGCTTCCAATGTGGTCACACATGCAAACAGTGGCCAGGATTTAAAGTGAATTAAGATTAGTTTACACATGAATGATATGGTGCAAATGATTGTGTCCACTTCACTTGACCCATCCCAACTGCGGCTCCGATGTGGCCTTCCTCGTAATAGGTGATCACAAAGATGGCAGGCATGGAAGACGATGACCTAATGTTCTCCACCAGAGATGAACAGCACCAGTTGCTCCAGAAGGTTCTAGCTGCCTCAGACCTGGATGCTGAGGAGGAGGTGGTGATGGGGGAGCTGGGCGCACGATCACAGGTTAGAATCCACCCCTCGCGTTATTGATTGTTGACTTAGGAGGCACATTTACTTATTGTTGCATGCTGCATTTATTTATATACCCGGTGCTTATATTTCACGTTGTCCCACGTCTTCAAAATCAGTTCTCAAGGCGAACAGGCACCATGAGCTCCATGTCTGGTGCCGATGACGCTGTCTACATGGAGTTCCATAGTCGTGGCAGCAAAGGTGGTGCAGCAGGCAAGAACATCCACCCCCTTTTCAAGCGCTTCCGAAAGTAGATATACTGACACCTGCTGGTGCATCCAGGTACTACGAATGTAATATAACATTCACAGAGGTGTAGTATTCATAAGGGCTCTAGTAGCAGACAAAAATTATCAGGTGAGCCTGACAGAGATGGCCTGAAGCTAAATATCATCCAAGGATGACTACGATGAACATTTACTTTTTAGAAAAGTGTCTTTTGGATTTCAGTTGTTATCATACCTTTGCCATTCATATCTCTCATTACTGATACCTATGAGAGGTATGTGGAGAGTTATGTGGAAGAGGCATATAGTTTAGCAATAAGGGGGAAAATACAACACACTTTGGATTTGTGTTTATCTACATTTAACCTCTGTCACATTGAGACTTTGCCCCCAATGTTGCAGTTTTAAATGCTCAAGATAATTTTTTATGTAGTGAAAACCCACTCCTGTGGTTAATTGTTGGGTCACAAAGGACACTGACTTTGACAATTGTGGGGAAACCTGACATGGAGTACAAGATAATGCCATGATTTTCACACTACAACAGCATAGTGCAAGACAAATATAGACGATTTGATCGCTTGTCAGACATCTGCCCCAGTAAGTATCTAATTGCGCTTGTCAGCTATAATTATGTATAATAATAATAATAATAAAATAAAAAATGTCTTGCATGTTGGAAATTGTATAGTTTTTAAAATTGAAACTAAGACTGTGAAAAGTGTTTACTTTTTGGAAAGAATGACCACATTCAGATGTAATTAAAAGGTTGACTAAAGAAATACCTGTACTTTGTTCTCTTGTAATAATGCATTGCATTCCACACTCTGACACATTTTTACTTTACACAAGCAAAATATTTAAATTATCTCGTTTGATTTGTCGATTATATATTTGAAGCTGCAAGCATGCTTCTGTCATTGCATTATTATTCAGTATTCACATTGGCAGCGTATGGCAATATGTGTGGTTGAGTTGACTAAACTGAAACTTTATCATCAAGCTGTGAAAATGCCAATAGACAATCATATATCTCTACTTGACACCATTTATTTACATATAATTACGTGAATATATTAATATATCTTTAATCAATTGGCCTATTTTGATTATCTATTTTGATAATAATGTAAAGTGGAGACATTTAATTCTCTTCAAACCTGAAAATGGCGTGCAGTTTAAATAAGTATGAACATGGCGATATACGTTACATGAATACATAAATATGACATATCTACACATTTATAGCCTACGTATTGTTTTTTGCTGCACAGGCCAAGCAGTCAGGCACGCCCTCAAGTGATCGCGTAGGCACGCCCACAAGCAACAGCTACAGAACTTCAACGAGCACTTTTACAATCTGAATCAGAAACTCAGTCAAACTCAGGTAGCCTTCTCACGAAGGAACAGTATTCAAACATGTCTCTTGTTGTCAGTAATATTAACGTGTACTGCAGGAGTATTCAAATTCAACTCCTTAATAAGCACACATCTCTTATTACACGCGGCCTACACAAATCAACAGCCAGCGACGGGATACGAATCCCCACAGCTGGAAAAGAAGAGACTGAACGTTCGATCACACCATCGTCCATCAACAGCGGATCAAGATTAAAGGCCCTGAGTGAGATGCCCGGACCCAGTACAATTGGCAACTTGATTGAATTCTTATATCGAGATGGGTTTAGTAGAATTCATAAAATTCAGGTAATTATTTATAGGGGGCTAACAAGCCCCACTGCCTACTGGTATGTATATAGTTATATTGGTATATCCCAGAGCAGGTGTTTTACAGTGGAAATAAAATGATTTGAGGATAAAAATGTTTTGCTATTTTTGGTAAAGCAAGCACTGATTGCTATAGCTGTGAACTTTGATACATTCTTTGTGTGTGTGTGCATGCGTGTGTCTGTTTCTCCATGCATGGGAAGCCAGTTGGGGGAGTCTACTTGAAAGTAGACATTTTTGTACTATTTCTAATAGGCACATAGTTGCCATGGGGATCTTTTGATAGATTTCCTGTCAGATCCATAAAATCAGTGTGAGGTAGGCCTATATTAATGACATCAGCTGAAATATCAGGGCATCATGTGTACCTCTTTGTATGCAATTGCATCTCTAGTATATATATATTGTATTATCTACCCCTCTTTATTTATTTATTTATTTAAAAGTTGCAGCACAGGCAGAAGTATGGGAAAATCTTCAAATCACGTTTTGGGCCCCAGCTGGTGGTATCCATCGCAGATCGTGATCTAGTCGCTGAGGTGCTCAGAGCAGAGGGTGAGGCACCTCAGAGAGCCAACATGGAATCCTGGAAGGAATACAGAGATATGAGAGGCCGTGCCACAGGCCTTATTTCTGCGTGAGTTACTTTTGACCTTTGAACCTTGATGCGTATCCCCCAAAATCAACCAATCTGAAAGACAAAACAAGTATTTCATTGACAAACTTTAAAATGTGGGTTCTAATGGTTCTGGCCATAACTGTATCCTGTTTTCCCTAGTGAGGGAGAGGATTGGCTGAAGATGCGCAGCGTGCTCAGACAGCTCATCATGCGTCCGAGTGACGTTGCAGTGTTCTCTGATGACGTCAACCACGTAGTAGATGACTTGGTACAGAGGGTGTGTGTGCTGCGCAGGCACACTGATGGAGCAACTGTCTTCAACGTTAATGACCTTTTCTTCAAATATGCCATGGAGGGTCAGTATCCTAAGCAGAAGTCAGTATGCCATTTTAGTCACTAATCAGTTCCCCTTAGTCCTAGTCCCCCAATGACTGGTGGTCTAAAACATAACTGCACCGAGCAATAAAATATAAAT
>JAODTR010000018.1:1257006-1274475 GCA_025399935.1 Amblyopsis rosae
GGGCCTGGCTCCAGACGTGGGCCCCGGGCTTCCTCCGGGCAGGGTAACTCCTTCTCTTTTCAAGTTCTTCATGGGGGGTCTTCTGAAATTGTATGAAACAGATTCTGTAAGGATGTTTGGTGATAATGTTATGTTTTATAGCCTATTCATGTTTTTTTTTGTCTTCATCAGAACAAACAAACAAAATGAAAATCCTCTTTTGCTATATATTAATTGTACTGTATTATTCTCACGCACCCCCTAGGCCTACTTCCAATTACCTCTCGGTGTCTGCGTACCCCATTAAAGAAATATACATCGTGTTTTTTGTATAGCTGCCGCCTTTACAGTACAGTAGCATATAATTATAGTACACTGAAAAACGTACTTAACATAAAATATTATACAACAGCAGTCATGTAATTTTTGTTTTGTTTGGACTGCAATTCTCGCGACACAAACGAGAACACAGACGGAAGTAAATAATCGACATGGCACGCAAGTAGAGGAGAGGTGGCAAGTGAAGAGTGAATGCTCTATACATTTCGTAGTTTGATCTTATCAATTTTATATTTGAATTTACTTTCCGTGTCTGTTCAACAAACAAGCCCCCATATACATTTCTGCAATAAATACCTCAAGAGTCCTGGAGCCACACTTGGGCCCGGAAGACAAATGTTAGCTAGCAAACGTGGCTAAGCTAACGTTGTTTTTTTTTCTTCCCATCAAGCAAGCTAAAGACCATTGAAGTTGCTAGCTCACCAGCTACCGTACATCTTATTTTACATATACGTAACTTCGCTTCACCCAACTTTAACCCTGGCCATTGTGGAGGAAAGGTCCAACACGATCTAAAATGATTATTGAAAACCTCGATGCCTTGAAAACATGGCTTTCCAAAACCCTTGATCCTATGTAAGTAGCTAGCTCGCAAGCTAATTGTATCCCTACAGGAGATTGGGTTGTCTGACAAGCACATTGATTTACACCTCAAATTAAATTGACCTAATTTGCATGCCTGCTACTAGACGTACGTACATTATTATGAGTGCACACGTGAGTCATTAAACTTGATCTACAATTTGATTTATCGTAATGTATGAAGGATGCTCGCCTCGATCAGCATTTTAGCTATCGTTCTATTGAGTGAGTGAATTTTTGAGTAGTGCGAATGTCTCATCAATCGCATCTCTTTTCAGCTGTGATGCAGATCCTTCTGCACTTGCAAAGTATGTCGTTGCGCTGGTCAAAAAAGACAAAACTGAGAAGGAACTTAAAGCCCTGTGTATTGACCAGCTGGATGTATTTCTCCAGAAAGGTATGTTAGTCTGGTCGATCCCAATAGCTAAATGTACTTAGAAATATGCACTTGATCAAGTTCTTATGTGAGTACCCTGAATTGCTCTCTATAAATTAAAAAATGCATTATGAATGAAGATCATCTTATAATATATTATATTTTCCAGAGACTCAGACATTTGTGGATAAGCTGTTTGAAGCTGTGAACAACAAAACCTACCTCCCTCAGCCAGAGCAGCAAGTTTCTGTGGTCAAAGTTGAGACTCACCTGAAGTTGGAAAAGGATGAGCTGAAGAAGGATGAGGTCATTTGTAGCTAGACTTTATAAAGCTGATTTTAAATAGTTGTTCCATTAGGAAAACCTCAATATATATATATATATATATATACCAACTCACTGGGGCACTATGGATACCCCAACCTGCCAAAGGCGGGCAAACTGTGACCCGCAACGTCACATCCAGCATATCAGTTGATACTGTGGGATCACATGACAAATAAAAGTTGCAGCACACAGCTCTGTATATATACATACGTCATGACCAATCATGCCAGACTGCCCATTGCAAACACTTCTAATTTGTGCTAAGGACTCCCAATAGACCCCGTATATTCAGTAAACCTCAAAATATACTTGTGGTTGTTGTGTTGAATACTAAATTATTTGTATTTGATATTTTTGGTCCAGGCAAATCGTGAGGAGGATCGGGAGAAGAAGTTTGTTAGGAGAGTGAATCACAGTCCGCCGCAGTCGACCTCTCGCTACAGCAGAGATGGCAGGTTGTGATGCATGTGTTTTCTGACATCTGTCAATTAGCTGTAATAAAAAAACGTAATCATACTGACTAGGATTCGGTACCGTTCACATTTGAATTGATGCCGGTCCGGTACCTCAAATTTGGTACCGGAAATCCCTTTTATAAGCAACGCGCAAAAATAAAAAGCTATTTATCCATTGAGCTACTGACTCTGGCTACTGTCTTTAGCCTACTAGAAGACGACACAGCGAAATGAGCAATCTATAAATAGGCCAGAACTTAACTTTTATCCATTGAGACTCCTGCAGCCATTGTTGGATAAATTGAACCCTCCATTAACGGCTTAACTAAATGGGAGAATACATATAAAAGTTACAACTTTTGGCTCGCCGTAACATGATTGTGTTGAACACGGGATTATGTAATCCCGCTCGCGTTTCTCTCTTTAAGGTACCGACATCTGGTACCGACTGATTTGACATCAAAACTGACAACTGCCTTAAACTCTCCATGCCTGTTCTATTCACAGGAGGCTGGATGACCGGGGCAAGAGGGATGAGCGCTCCAGGAAGAGAGACTATGATCGCATTCCACCTAGGAGGGACACGTACCGTGACCGCTACAACCGCAGGAGAGGCCGCAGTCGTAGCTACAGCCGCAGCCGCAGTCGAAGCTGGAGCAAGGACCGCCTCCGAGACAGAGACAGAGAGAGAGACAGGGACCGGGACAGAGAGAGAGACAGGGACCGAGACCGGGACAGAGATCGCAGCAGGAGTCGAACACATAGCCGGAGCAGGTCCAGAACCAGGAGTAGAGGTGAGAAAACAACCAATGAGACTCAACAGACCTCAGGAGGATTTAATGCAGTCAGCTATTGCAAGCTAAATGTAAGACAATACGTTTTTTTTTTGGTCAAATTCAACAAATATCTCCTCGCATTTCGCTATCTTACCGTCCTCTGTGCGTGTTGAAACAATTCCGATACTTCTACACATTCCTGGCTCTGTACATGGGAACAAAAACAAAGTGGCGAACACCGCTCGTATCAACACCGCCACATAGCACCACACTCTGCTTCACAGTGGATTTCGACGTGTGAGCCGCTGAGCAGAGCTATACTCTTTTGATTTAGATAGATATTTATTGTCACTGCATGGGTTCATACAACGAACCTACCTGTAAGCATCCTTGAGCAAGATGCCCAAGATGCCCCCCCCAACTGCTCCCGGTGGTTGGTTGCACCTTGCATGGCAGCAATCACCATCGGTGTGTGAATGTGTGTGTGAGTGAGGCAAAATACTGTAAAGTGCTTTGGATATAAGCACTATATAAAAAAAGCAGTCCATTTACCATAAACTAGTAAAATGCGAGGGGGTACAGTATTTTGTGACTTTGACACAAAACTGGATTAGGTTACAATTAGCTTACTATACTAGCTGACTATACCTTTTTAATTATGGCGAGAATTCCCTTTGAGCATAATACAGATAATAATACTATCATAGTGCCACAAACCATTTAGTCAGGGTCAGGCTCATCCAAGGTCTGAAATTTAGTTAGTTTGGGAGGGTTCTCTGATAAGTCTGATAACTTCTCTGGTTGTCCTTTTGGGGATATATTATTATTATTATTATTATTATTATTATATGTGCCCAAATGTAATATTATAACCTTATAACAAGGCGAGAGCCTGTGGGATCAAATTTGTAATGCCAAATGCTTCCTACCCTTTGTCATCAATCAATCAGTAGCATAATAAACCTGATCACTTTTGTGTTTATAATATGGTGAACAAGATCACTTCTGTTTTTTCAGTGCTCATCACATCAGTGAATTCTGCTGTATAACAACTCTCGTTTATTCTCATTAACAACCCCTGTCCTCCTCTTTACAGAGCGGGATTCTGGGAAGTCGAAGCATGAGCATGACAGAGTGGACAGGCCCGAGGGTGGCGAAGGCTACGCCCCGGTGGCAGTCCTGGTTTCCACGGCAACCACATCACATTTTCCCGTGCCAACGCTGAGTAGTACCATCACAGTCATTGCGCCCACGCATCACCATAGCAACAACAACAACACCACCACCGAGAGTTGGTCGGACTTCCACCCCGAGCACCCCGCCGATCGCGGCCCCTTTAGTAGGGGTCTGCCTCCACAACAGCGGAAGCGTTGCCGTGACTACGATGGTGAGCCAAGATGCTTTTCTCACAGATGCTTTAAATATATAATTGTTAATACGTGGTTTGTAACTAGTGATGCACCAATCTGTTTAGTTTATTTATTTTTGCAGATACTGGTAATTTTCAGTCCGCGAAATCATCTGATACTGATTTTATACTTAATTATATATATTATTCATGATTATTTTTAATCCTGGTAAACGCATGATATCAAGCCAAGGCATAGTTAATGGTGAATTGAAAGCCATTTAACTGACAAAAAAGATTGCTTTTCCGTATCGGTCATTAGAAAGGAAAATGGGACTACCACCGATCTGGTATTTTGAGTGTAAGTCGGCCGACTCCAATCTATCGGTGCATCCCTAGTGGTGACGTTGTGCACGTTGCTCATCTTCTGTCCTATAGAGAAGGGTTTCTGCATGCGCGGAGACATGTGCCCCTTCGACCACGGCAGCGACCCTGTGGTGGTGGAGGACGTTAATCTGCCCAGCATGCTGCCCTTCCAGCCTCCACCCATACCAGGCGTGGACCCACAGCCTCCTCCGGGCCTCCCGCCCCCTCCACCGCTCATGAACCCCCCTCCGGTGAACCTGCGGCCGCCTGTGCCTCCCTCTGGCACTTTGCCGCCTAGCCTTCCGCCGATCGCAGGTAGGCGCAGCGGGCGTATGTGGCGATTTTCTTTCAAACGGGCTGTTTTTACGGAATATGGAAATCATGAGTATATGTTCTTTTTTACGCAGGCCCTCCTCCTCCTCTCCCTCCATTGCAACCGTCAGGCATGGATGCTCCACCTAACTCCATCACCAGCTCTGTGCCCACCATCGTCACCTCTGGCATCCGCTCTTCACTCCCTCAGATCCAGCCACCCCTGTTCAGCTCTGGTGAGACTTGGGGAGCAGCAGCGCTGCCTGAACCCTTTGGCTACATTTGTTTTGCTAACGTCCTTTTAAAACCATTGGGAGGGGAATGGAGCCACTGTCGTACCGTTTCTTACGTTATTGTTTCATTTGACGTGATCTGCGTGGATTCTGCTCACCAGATACCTATGAACCCGATGTGTATAATCCAGAGGCTCCCAGCATCACATCCAGGCCTCTGTACCGCCACCGGGTCAATGTTCAGAGACCCAATCTAATTGGCTTGACGATGGGGGAGGTGGACCTTCCTCCGAGAGGTAAATATGTTTTTAACTTGCAAGTCTAAGGATTGGGAAAAGGAAAAACATTTTCAACTGAGATTCAGTTGCTATTGTCTTATTAATTGTATATGCAATGGAAAAAGTATTGCATTAAACCTGGACAGAATAAAACACCATTTTCTGTCTGCAAACTGAACAGACTGGTAAATGTTCTGCTTTCCAGAAAAGATTTCAAACAACAGGGTTGTCATGGAGTCGGACCCCAGGAAAAGACCAGCTGGTCCCCACGATTTAGGCATGCCTCTGAAGAAACCATGGTTTGAAAAGTAAGAACTTGCCCTACCTGAATAATAACGAAAAGACTGGAAGCAATCTGTGAAAATGCAACGGATCAGACCAAAATATGTTTTGCCTGGTTATACATGTGTTTTGTCTCCAATTGAGATTGAATCTGTTGGTTGAGAGGTACTTTCAGCAGAAGTAATTCTGCCATTTTGTTTTGTTACTAATCTAGAGCACACACAGAGATTACATAAATACACGCTTGCATGTTTATCTATGCTAGAAGGAAAAACCTGTCTGTTCACTGTGTGTTTATGTGGTTTTAATGGTTGGTCTTTCTCAGACCAAACTTCTGCAAACCCATCCACCAAGGCTACCACAAGAGGGTCCCCTTTAACCCTGGTAATACTAAGCTGCTGGTCCGACAAATCCCCCATGAGCTGAACAACATCAGCAAGCTCAATGAACACTTCAGCAAGTTTGGCACCATCGTCAACCTGCAGGTCAGACTCTATACACACGCTTCTGTGCGTGGACGGCGCGTTTAAAAAAAACAACCCACTGTTCTTTGGAGCAGTGTGCGAAAGATGCTCTGCTGCTTGCTTTTTGCAGGTAGCCTACAAAAATGACCCAGAGGGGGCGCTGATCCAGTTTGCCTGCCCCGAAGAGGCCCGGCGAGCCATGCAGAGCACGGAGGCTGTACTCAACAACCGCTTCATCAGGGTGCACTGGCATCGTGAGGATGTAACAGACGGACAGGCTCCAGGTCAGGGACAGAGCCTGGTGCATTCTCAGCAGCAGCAGCAGCAGCAGCAGCATCATCAGCAGCCTCAGTCTCAGCTAGTCATGGTACTGTATTAATAATAATACAATATTTTACAGTAGTTATGTTAGTACGGTTGTCAGTGATTGGGATGGACGCTAGAAAAGCTGCTCGTACACTTGTTAGTGAGTTTCTGTGGATGCACGCTGGGTCTTATTAAAACCTACTGCTTTTGACTTCCAGCAGACAGCAGCCACCTCTTTAAAGCAGTCTGTCAAAGACCGCCTCGGGCCACTGCTCACCGGCAACCCTGAGCCCTCCCAAGACTCCAGCATAGCCTCTCAGGTGCGTGCATTGGTGTTTATATGCCCGTGTGTGGTTTTACTACGTGTAAAAACAACCAGACTGTGATGATATTCTTGTTTCAATACAGAATGCTGCCAAAACGTCAGTTAAAGAACGTCTAGGATTTGTCACGAAACCGGCAGTTCCTGTTGAAAAGGTAAGCCGATCTGCTTGTGTCGAGACATTACATCTGTGTGTATCAGGTGGATGTGAGGGCTTTTAAGTGGTGTCTCTCTCTGTACACCTGTCCTGTGAGAGACACTTGTTTGTCTGACAGCTGCCACTTGATGTCGTTGCACATCTCTGTAGGTGTTCTCTACCTCCACGGGCCTGACCAAGACGGTGTACAATCCTGCTGCCCTGAAGGCAGTTCAGAAATCCTCAGAGGATGCCCTGAAGAAGAAACAGGTAAGTTGAGACTGCAATGCTGTTTCCTAATAAGGGCCACACAGGTTCCCTCCGCAGTATGGAAAAGTATGGGATTTGATTAGTTATTTTCAGGTCTGGATAAGTATGGAACAACATTTGGGTTTACAGTGTATTGTCTCTATTCTGTTTTCTAAAATATAGAATTCTAAATGTCTAAGAAATAAATTGACCAGTGTGTTTGGAGCAAGCAGTTGTGTGTATCACGATGTGATAGCAAATAAGCTATTGACCTCCAGGTGTTAATACATTAATTACAATTAATAAGTGTCTAATTGACATGAATGTGTCACATGCACATTTAAGGTTACTCCCTTGAACATAAGATGACAAGTGTATATCCCTATGTGTGGTTACTAAGAAGGGATGATAAAAGCTGATGTTTTATATAATTATTGTCTTGATATAAATTAGGTTATTTTGAATTGTCACCTGTTCCTGAATTTTGTTTTTCCTCCACGCATGTCCATCATAAATTTATGCAAAACGTAATGAAAAATATGTATGCAAATTATTTCTTAAAAATTCACCAGAATGCAGGAGATTTAAGTGTTTGCCACTAAGAATTTTAACCTACTACAGCAGCCAATTCACCATAATGCAGGAAATTAAGTGCTTGACAGTTATTTTATTTGTGAAGGACGCCCAGACCCCCCACTTTATTTAGCCCCCCTCCGCAATGATCTAACAAAACCTGAATCTGAGCTCCTCTGTTTTTTGTTAAAATAGCTGGGCTGGTGCTATGTTAGCGTAGTGTGCGCGGCACACAGAAGCATTTGCTCTGACTTAGCATTCCATCTGTGGCAGAAAGTCATATAGCGCCGCCATAATAAAAATGTCTAAAGAAACCAAGGTATTAAACAAACTATTACAACTTGAAGTCTGACCTGAACTGCCGATTTGGAGAACAGTTACATAATTGCTTTAAACTATACAACATCTGGACATCCGCGGCCAAAATAGTTTACAGTAAAACAACATGTCTATATACATTGTTTGGTGTTAATTTGTTTGTAAAATATACTGTCAAGTCTGGAAAAGTATGGGATTTGTAAATGGAATATGTGTAGCAGCCCTGGCCACATCTCCTGACCGTGTCTTCTTATCCTTTTCACAGGAAGCTCTAAGGCTGCAGCAAGATGTAAGGAAAAAAAAGCAGGAGATCTTGGAGAAGCACATTGAAACGCAGAAGGTGAGAACCTTTATAATTCTATTGCTTCTTTACCCACTTTTGCTCTATTCTGGCACATGTGTCATACTAAGTTGCCACAAATGACCTACAAATATATGATTTATAGCTATCAACAGTTTTGTACAACATGTAAATATGCACACTACAACATCGCTAGCACGACTGAGATCACTTGCATGTATTCTTCAAGAGCGAAGCTAGTAACTTTGCAGGGCGCTGTGGCGAATATGCTTTTGTGGGAAGCATATATTTTCTACTATCCTACCAACTACATTAGAGGAGTAGAAAAAAATCTGCTCCAACTATGTT
Source organism: Amblyopsis rosae (assembly GCA_025399935.1). Lineage (NCBI taxonomy): Eukaryota > Metazoa > Chordata > Actinopteri > Percopsiformes > Amblyopsidae > Amblyopsis > Amblyopsis rosae. The sequence goes on from JAODTR010000018.1 coordinate 1,265,677, forward strand.
TGAGTTGTGCTTTTAGCTTGTGTCTTCTTCTCTCTCACGACAGTATGCCAATAACTTTGCCCTGTGACTCTGCAGCTGCTGATCTCTAAGGTGGAGAAGAACAAGGCGATGAAGGCAGAGGATAAGGCTAAGATCATGGAGACACTGGGCATGCTAACCAAGGCCATCACCAAGCTACAGGAGGAGATCAAGGGCATCTCTAGCAGCAACAGCCTGCTACGCACAGTTAAAAGCAGGGCGCAGGTAAGAATCCTCTCTCAGCTAGCTCCTGCCCCACTCTATACTACACAAGATCCTATCTATAAGGATGTGTGTATGTTGCACAGTATATTTGTCTTGTGTTCTATATAGATTTTGTGGTAGGTATGGTTATAAACATCCATGGCATCATGTATTCTTATTTTCATGGTTGGAATTTATAGATTGTATTTACAGTTTATTAACGAACCAGTTTGTTTTCCATTAATAAAAGCGAGTCAAGTGGTCCAGGTGAAGTGTGACTTCATCCCTTTCCTCTTAAACCGCCACTAGTTTAAACTCCTCGTAATGTCTGCACATACAAATGTACGATTTTAACCACATCGCCTTGAGAGTGTGGCACCCACGATGAATGCTATTAATGTGTACAGGCCCAAAAGGAGCTTCTGGATACAGAGCTGGATCTCTACAAGAAGACCCAGGCTGGAGAAGACACAGCTCTACTGAAGATTAGATACACGCAGCTCCAAATTGAGGTGTGGACCAGGCCTACAAATACTGGTGTTGTCATATTGATTCATATGCGAATTCCTTTCTTTTTTTATTTTTTTATTTGAGGAATCGATGTGATTGATCGAGATGATAACGTGTGAGTAAAATAAGATAAGCTGGTACATGCACCTTGTTATTAAGTCACACTAAATAATTTCAGTCGAAGGTGGTTCCTCTCTGTTTGAAGGTCTGCTGATTAGTCAAATCTGTTTTTGTGGCGTTTGTTGAAGCATCTGTTTACTACCGTGGGTCTAACAGTTTGACAGCGTTGGCCAGTTCATTTCAAAAAGCTACTCTCCTGGCTGCCACTTGGGGGTACACAAGCACTTCATTTTGATAACGATAATGAAACATCGAAGGACACTCACTATCACTAATTTGTGTGGGAAGTATTTCATCTTTTTGAAATGTTAGTGACTCTTAAGCCTATTGTACACCGCATGCGGAGCGGGTCCGCTTTGGATCCGCTCCCATGTTAATCAATGAGTTTGCACACTGCACGCGAGGCTAACGCTGATCGCTGAGCCGACACCTTTGTTGTTTTTTTCCTGTCGTGAGTCTATTCATTTGCCTTGTTCTTTTGGTGCACTCTCACATAGTGCAATGCAAATATGTTGTAGAAGCAGGTTAAACACTACAAATAATACTTTAAAAGAGAACCTTTTTCTTTTTCTTCTTAACCCCATCCCTCACCGTTTCCTCGATCAGACAGTTGTTAAATGTGCCTCAATATTATTCTCATAGTGTTAATACATTTGTGATTCTTTTAAGTTTACTGTCCTACAGCATGCATATAATTATGGTAATACTTCACGATCAATGCAGTGCAACGGTTATCATTGAGCAACTTGCATAGCCGGGCAATGTGCAAAGCATAGCTGAGAAACAGCCTCGAACATGCTTGCAGCTTCAGCTCCGCGTACAGCCTGCAAGGCAAGGGGCTTTACACACTAGCTGTTTTTCTCCGCTTTGCCCAGGCGGCTAAAAGGGGTCTCCTGGCACCGGGCCGTGGTCGGGGGGTCCATGCGCGGGGCCGTGGCTCCCTCAGAGCTCGGGGAAGGGGCTCTAGGGGCAGAGGACGAGGTGCACCACATCACGCCGTGGTGGACCATCGTCCACGGGCGCTGGAGATCTCCGGTTTCTCTGATGCGGACAGGGTTGACGTACTGCCACACTTTGCTGTAAGTAACACTGTTTTCTGCTAAATGAAGGCCAGGCATTAACAATTGATTAGATATTATAGCCTCGGTTAGGTTGAAATACTGCTTAGAATTTTGATGCTAAATAAAAGTATAGATGTAAAAGCAGTCCATTTATATGTGGACCAAAGCAGAAATGATTCGTTTGGTTTTGTTAAGAATGTATTGCATCTGGGCATAAAAATAAAACATGTCTCATTTCTCCCCCATCTTGAAGCAATTTGGTGAGATCGAAGATTGCCGGATCGATGACCACGTGCTTTGTGCAGTCATCACCTACAGGACCAGAGCTGAAGCGGAACAGGTGGGTTCACTTGTGTTTCTTTACAATGAATCGTGTATTTATTACAATAATGGGATGGTCTCTGTGCCTCATGGTGTGTTGCCTCAGTTGTAGTCATCTTGGACCTGCCTTGTCGTCACACCTATTGTTTGTCAAATGAATACTTTTTGCTTACTCTTGATGTTGAACACACTTCCACATATACTGCAGCACCAAAACAGTATTGACTCCCCATGTGCAATGACATACATATGTCCCAGTGTGCGTTTCCCTCGTTAACCCTGTCTTTGCCACACCCAGGCTGCTATTCACGGGGTGCGGCTGAACAGCCAGAGTTTGCGTCTGTCCTGGCATAAGCCTGCGATGACCCTCAATGCAGCGGATCAAGACGAGGTGGAGCTGGAGGACGAAGAGGTCAGTGGAAAGTTTCTGGCGTTGCGTGCATTCACCACGCCCAGTAGAGGGCGACATACACTCAAGTACAGGGAGTTGAGGTCCATCCAGATTTGCACTGTAAAAGCCTTCTATAGCATGGTGGCTGCCAAACTTGCCTTCTCAGGAAAGAATAAAAAGGTTAAGTCAGTGTACCATCTGGTGTTTTTATGTCTTAACATCCCTCAGGCTGCACAGCTTTGTTTATAGTTACCATGAGTAATTGCTTACTAATGTCCTATTAGTGTTTTAATGGTGCGTTAATGATCTCTCACAGAAAACTGCGATTTTCAGTGTACCATTGATTAAAAGTTATATGCCACGCCCCTTTTAATTCCAAATAACCAAGACCACCCGTGGATTTCAATAGACGTTAACAGTAGAGCTGCATGCTGTTATGTCAATTAAACACACTTAAGTGGAGATGGCAGTCAAAAGCAGAGAAGTCATTAAGAAGCCCTACTCTCCCTTATCTTAGTGTGTGTGCTCCTTCCAGTTTCAGGAAGAGTCTCTGAGCGATGACGCTTTGCTTCAGGATGATGATGAAGAGGAGGATGACAATGAACCACGCTCATGGCGCAGATGAAAAGTCAGACAATGAGCCCCATTGGTTACAGTGCAGCTTATCAACAACCTAACAAGTTTTCAATGCCTGTTTTTAAAATAACTAGGCACGTTTCACCTTAGCTAGACTTTAACAGTGTTTTGTTTTTTTGGGGGGTGGGTGGGGGGAGGGCAGGGAGTACATGTTTATCTACTGGTAAACATTTATGTACAACATGTCAACCAATCTACTTTTATTGATGATCTTAAACTGTAGCAATAGTAATATACATTTTTGTTGCAGATTTTGCTTCACAATTTTCATTTTTGTAGGGTTAGTTACGGGGACATAACAGTTTATAAAACTATGATGCAGACATGTTAAACTGTTGGTTAAGTTGGCACAAATCAATGTAACCTGTTGTGACTATTGGTTTTGCTAAATAGCATCAGCCCGCTGGATAATTTCTCATGTGTAAATATTTTATGTATGGGTTTTATTGATTTGTATGACAGCTTTGCTTCTGAGTTATTGGCTTTACTTTGAAATGTAAAAAAATAATAAAGAAATGAAATGGTCTTTGAAAAAGAAAAAATGACTGCAAAAAAAGATAACATTGCAGCATTGACAACAAAAAAAAAAAGTTTGAGGAAAAATAAAGACCTTTTCCAAAATACCCCTTTCACGAAAAGAGCAAAATTCCTACCAACAAATCCTAACTCATTCATCTGGTGGGGTGTGGTAAGTGAAGGTTCAGTATTGTTCCCTTTTCAGAGGTAAGAAAACTAGATGTATATTTTTTAACTGCAGTTTATATTATGCAAGTTTGCATGCAGAAATCAAGTTTCATTATACAAGGAAGATGTCTCAGGTTGTTACATTTATTTTTGTAAATTTTGCTCACAGGACCTGTCCATCACCTTTCTGGCGGCAGAATTACTTTCTCCCAAGAGGCCTAAACACTTAACAATTTTTTTTATCACTTGTGACTATTTGTTACATTCCCTGTAAATATTCTATTAATATCAAAGCTATTTAAATACAGCTGTTTGTCTGACTTTTTTTATTGCAATTAATCTTAATCACGGATACTTCTATCACGCAAAACGTTTTAATATTTTACTAGAGTATAATGCTACCAATGGATAAAGGCATTCAACACAGTCCATTTTGATCTGTACAATATCAGTTTATTATACACTCCATTGTAGCCTACATTTGCATACTATATAGCCCACATGCTATATTGTCATTTTGTGCAAAGCAAATGTAGCCTATTTTTTTTACACTGTTTTGAGAATTAATTTCATGATCTTTAACCAAAAGTTGCACTGAAAAAGATATTAAGAGTGTTATAATGCGTCATATTCCTATATTAAGTATTTCGGTTTTCTATAAGGGGTGGCCTTACCTGCAGGGAAGCTCTCCACACAATTGTAACTGCATGTCTTGGCCTTATTTGAATAGGAAGTATAGACAAATACCCCAATCAGCTTACCAGTCTGGTGGTGTTGGGCCACCCTTTGTGCTTGTCAGACTTTCATGGATAATTGTGAGAAATCAGATTTTCGCTGTCGACTGTCTCCTGTTCATCATTTCAGCTTTTTTTTCTCTCCCTGCCCTTTCCTACCACTAAAATATCTCCTTTCACATCCCTCCATCTCTGTATGGGAGCATTAAAAGCCCCCTCCTGTTCTGTCATTTACCTACTGGGGCCTCTGTGCACTCTACACACACGTGACTCATTTGTGATCTAACAAGCGGGTTCGTTCAGTTTAACTGTTGCAGTCATGAGCCATGTTCTTGTGTTTGAACGACAACTAGCCCATACAGGCCTGTAAGAGCAATCTTAAACAGCTGCAAGGAGCTGCAAGGAATTGGGTTCTGGAATAAGCAAATCGGAACATACCAACCAGCCTGTGTGATGTGGCCAGCATATTATAATTTGTCTCTGAGTGCAGTGATGTAATTATGCTGTCTGCTCATGTCTCAGTGGGCATGTGGGTGTTATGATCTGTATGAGCTCAGAAAATACTGGCTAACAAGTTTATAACGTCCCTGTCATCCATTATATACATCTTCCTTTTCTGATTTGTGTCAAAGAGACAAATTATGGCACAAGTTCTGCAGTCAGTTTGAATAATGCGGATTGATTTTCCTCATTTATTTATTTTTCAAAATATGGAGAGTATATTAATTCTCATAGTCACACGTTATAAAGAGAGACTTTGGTTCAATGCATCTGATTTGTTTAATTTTAGGCCCTTTGGGGCTGTGAAACTGGGGCCAAGGAATAACAGCATTGGCCTATTTATTTGCATTTAATATTGCTGCATTGGCATGACACAACACAACCGCATTGCTGCATAAGAATTCGTAGCAATTATTAGTAGCAAATCAACAATAGTTAAATACAAGACGTAGGCTTTACAATAATTGTCAAAAGTATCATTTAGCATAACACTTGTGTGGGTATAAGCCTTCTTGTTAGTTATATTAATTTACTCCCCACTAAAGTATGTAAAGTTTCACAAGAAGGCCATGCCAGTCCCAAATATATAGTGACCCCCTACCATCCCTCTTCACACCCCTTGCCCCCGTCACCACTATTCCAGCTCTCTGTATAGCCATTAATATTTGATGTGATCGTGGGCCTCCATAAGCAAATTTCAGTCCCAAGCAAGTTGAGCCAAAGCATGATTAATTTAGTATTTATACCCCGACAACCCTTTCAACAGCACAGGGCCCTTGGCCACAATGCAAGGCGCAGTTTGAAACAAACCTAGCAGCCTCTATATCATAATCAACACAGCCATTCACGATCATTTGATGCAGGCGCAGTTCTGGGTCCTTAGCCTCAATGGCTGCTCAAATTGATTGAAATCATGAAATTAAGTCTAGGTAGCTAATTATTTTCTTTCGAGAGAACCAGCATTGCTGTGTTTGCTCTAAAGCCTTCTCGAGTTGAGTGGGCACGTTGGCAGGAAATATTGCCGTGTTTGGGTTTAGCGCGCATGCCACTTTAACCTATACTACTGGCCTAGGTAGCTATGGGTGGAAATGATGAGCTACAGTCTTGCGTCTAGACCGGCTGAACACAATACAGGTTGCACAGCTGGTCCAAAGATACTGTAGCTTCCACTGGTTTAGCACTGATATCTGGCTATCCCAAGATAACTTCCATTTTGAATTGGTCTGTTCCCTTCACGGTCAACATAATAATCGCAGCATGCTGTGGTAAGAAATATCTAGACACTGCAAATGTATTGGCATAGTAGTTTTAGAGATGCTGGCTTTATATTCCTTTATCTCAAGTGTTTCCTTTTCCCGTTAAGAGGAGTGTCTTGTTGTTGTAAGTCGTTCAGAATGTAATTAGGCAGCACACTAACATGATCACTATACAGTTCAACTCCATTAAAGATAATCTCTCCGCATGGTGAAGAAGCTCTCACTGTGTCTGACACAATTTGAACCCCGCCCTCTGCCTGGTCTCCTATCATTGATTGGTGCAGTGATTTGCAGCATGTAATCCAATGCTCTGTGACAGGCTGTAACTGAGGTTAAAGATGGCAATTTAATTATGTGTCAGAGGTCACATTAAAGACTGACCTTTGACCCATCACCAGAGGACATGCTAGATTAGTGACAAGGCCTTTGTTATTGTTTGAACTAAACAAAGCTGTCTAAAAGATGTTGAGAAAGAGAAGGAATTGATCATTAGAATAGGTAGATAGGTAAGATATATAATGGATTTGGTTGATCATTTCAGACCCTGTTCCACAAACATTATGCCTTTGTAGAATTTGTAGAAGAAATTGTGTTCATATTTTCTCTTGGGTTTTTACATGTGTAAAGACCTTATCACCATAGGCTAAATCACGAGTCTACGCAAATATGTTTCTCTTTAAGGGGACAATCTGAAATGTCCCCTTTTGTATATAAACACAGAAACACAAATGTCGCAATGATTTTCTACTGTAAAATGTTCAGTTTGGGTTGGGGTAGGGTTCTGTGGGTGAGTGTATATGCTCTGGGTGCCACAGAGCTTTCAGGTGAGGGAGGGGTTGGTAGCCTTATTGTGTTTCTCAGGTGTGGGAGGGGTTGGTTGCCTTATTGTGTTTTTCAGGTGTGGGAGGGGTTGCTCATGGTTAAAACCAAAACAGCGTTAGCAATCTCTGATTTATCTTACAGGTTTATTGCATTCCATGTAAATAAATAAGCTGCCTTCTTCTGAAAATATCTATGTTTATGATTGTGTGAGTGAGTACAAGGTGGCCTGTTCAGTCACAAGCCCCTGGGAATTATATAAGGTAGGGCCGAAATGTCTATAGCCAGCCCCATATGCAAATGATGGGGCAATTTTAGATATACAAATATGTACCCATGGTCTACACGGCCTAATGGTCTCCCTCCCTCTGGCTGGCTCAATGGCTCATTTAGATATCTTCTTGGCTTATTATGTGAATAAGTCACGCCTGGCTTGTTACGACCCTCTAGGTTCTTGTTTCTGCTGTGTAGCGTAGATGTGTGGTGCTCAATTAGGCTGCATTGCTGGCAGGGTTAACCCTTTGTGCCTGATAAGCTGTTTTCTCTCAGCCAGATGGGGTGGCTGGCTACAGTATTGAGGTTCTAGGTATGCGGGGATCAAAAGATCAATCCTAATACTGTGCTATGAAGCTGACCTCTCAGATGTAATAAAGACGCCTTCTTTCCCCCTCGGGACCTATTTCAGAGCCCCCCCAACCTCTGTGAACTGCCCATGTATCTCTAAATTAGCTGACTTAGTTGCCCTGCAGGTAATTGCATTAGTTTATCAATGTTGAAGACAATTTATTAATCACACTAGTAGCAGTGGGATCCTGGTGTAAAACTAAGGAAACGGGTTGTTTGTTTGTGTGTGTGTGCTTGTGTGCGTGCGCGCACACGTGCATGCGCGTGCGTGCAAGTATACGTTATGTGTGTGTGTGTTTGAGTGCATCTTATATTTATCCATATGTGTCTAAAAGTTAACTAATTTGAATAAAACAGAACACTACCAATGCCGTAAATAAAATGTGTTTATTGCAAATCTCATGATTTACAGTATCAATGCATTAGAATTGCATGTTAAAAAGACCAAACATAAAGACCGTATCTTGCACAATAAGGCCAAACCCTATGCAGGCACCCTTTGCTCCACTCCCTTAGATGTGTGTTATTAATGCTTGTGATCGTGTTAACTTCATATAAGGCAGCAAACTCTCGGCCCGATGCTCTAATAGGTGTTTAATTCAACTCATCTTTCATTACGTTCACCCTATATTATCTGTGGGTAACATCCTATGGAGTGATGTGGCCAGCGGCGGCCCGCATCTGCCTTCACATCGATATGCATTATGGATCTGTCTCAGGTTGTAATAAACACACCCTGCTCTTATTCCTGCCTCCTGCAATGATTATTCCCGCCCCTCAGATGGATTATGGGCTGCCGTGTAACATGCAGATGAGTGGCGCTCCCCTGATTGCCTTATGGCCATCAGCCTTTGCATATTTACTGCCCATGAATCACAGGAAACCCACAGCAACATATTCCAAGGCCCCCCAGCACCCGC
>JAODTR010000018.1:1275823-1317906 GCA_025399935.1 Amblyopsis rosae
CCATATTCCCCTATACTCTATTTCACCCTTTTCTGTCATGCTCTCTCTCTCTCGCTCTCTCTTCCCCCCAAGTTCTTTCTCTTGGTCGTTCGTTACCTTCCTCCCCCCCTCTCTTGTTTCTCCGTTGCTTGTCTTTCATTCCGTCCCTGCCTTTCCCGGTGCCTCAGTCCTGCTCTCTGCATTCCCAGTCGCTTAATTAAAGCATGTATTATTAATACCGCCATATCTTCGCCATCCTTCTTCCCTGCTCATATGACTGCTACATTAAGTGTAAATTGTTTCCCTGTAATTCCCTCTTAATGCCCCTGTTATAATCAGTGTTTCTGGCATGCGGAGGAAAGGAGGAACATGTGCGTGTGTGTGTGTGTGTATATACTGTATGAGAGAGAGAGAGGGCGAGAGAGAGGGGTTGCGCCAACATAGTGTTTGATGTGTGAATTTTATGCCTTGTAATTAGGTATGTTTTACAAGTCAAATGCCTTTGCCACCAGTCTGGAGATTAAACTAATAAACACTGTGACATGTAGAGAACAGTAGCCCATGTTGGCAGTCTATTTGAAATCACACCTCTTTGGTTAAGGCAGCCCCTGATTCTGATGATAAAGTAATTTGGGTTCGCTTTAACTTGTATGTGTTATGCATTTTAGAAAGAAGGGATTCATTACAATTAGCCTATATTATTACTAATAATATAGGCTAATTGTAATTTTATACCATGTGTTATGTATATTGCTAATAATTTGTTATTTATTTATTAACAACATACATAACACATGGTATAAAACATCAACCATGAGTTTCTCTAAACGTTAGCTCAAATGTTTTCTAAATTCGCCAGGGCCAGGCTAATGCTAATCCTAGAATGTTCTTGACCAATGAAAGCCAATCTCTTACACAAACTTCACTATCAAATGAATTGGTACAGTGTTGTTGCTGTGACATTTTTCGGTAATAGAAAGCTTTTTTTCTACCAGTATTGCTTCTTGCAGGCCTACTTGCTTGAGCAGCACCATAAACCTGCAGATTTACAGTGCAGATCCTTTATTGTCAGATGATGGGTCAGTATCAGATCGTAAGACACCTCTATCAAATAAAGCGAGCAGATATAATGTGACAGACAGGCAGAGACTGGCGATTGGACTGGGGTCTCTGATGTCCTCACAATGCTCACCAGGGGAGAGATGATTGAGGCTTGTCGTGTGGCAGTGGGGAATTTAATCTTTAAGTCTTTTCTAAGATAGATGCTGTCCATGACTAATGGCTACCACATTAACCTGTATTATGTCATACAGAAGCAGATCTGCACCATGCGGCCATGAAGGCGGTGGGGAAATAGTTTGAGGGGCCCATTCATATCGTAAAACAGTGTTTAAATATTTTAATTTCATTTGTCAGAGGGGCCCCTCTCTGAGCACTCCATTACCCTGACAACCATCCCTCATCAGCTGAATAAGTGCATTATTCATTAGCACTAATTATTTTCACATAACGTCTGCCCCGATATATTTAACCTCAACATTACACCCGGGATAATGGCCTTGTAAAATTGAATTGCGGGGGAAAAAGTGGAGTTTTAAAAGCTCATTTAAAGAACATCAGATGTGGGAGAAAAGCGTAGTGGGGTGTGGGGTGGGGGGTGTGGGGTGGGGGGTGGGGGGTGAGAAGTTGAGCTGGGGTAGAGCGGACAGACACAACGGAGCATTAAGAACTCTGGAACATGGACCTTCATAAGTGATGGGACATTAGTTCCTGTCTCATTTACAAGCTGGGGGAAGAGCCTGGTGGTTCTCTGGTTGGTCTGCTGTGATACCTAGATGGCCTGTGGGCTGAAGCTGCAGGGTAACTAACTACACCCCTGACCTGACTACATGACCTCCATTATGAACTTAGGACCTCCACTTAGGATGCTAAGTATATGTGGCAAAGGGACTGCCGATGAAAACTAGCCTGTGGCTAACTCGGGTACATCCATATTCAACAATGTCCAATGTACAATGTCCCTTTTCAAATAAACAAATAAACAAACATGGAAACATCAAGAACAACAATGGCATTTTCATTTGAGGGCAAATTACTTTCTGTCTAGTTTTAAACACTGCACACTGTGTGTGTGTGTGAAGAGTCTGTGGTCTCTACAAGGCTTTTCAGTCTGGCTGAACTATGTGGAATGTTCTCATGGCATCCGCTCGAGAATAGCATGATAATAGCATGGCTCTGCCGACACAGTAAGGAACGTTTAGCCCACACCTGTTATCCCCATATTTACCTGCCCTCTTTCTTCATTCAGGCTGGCTTCTAATGTTGCTGTGTCTCCCCCCCCCCCCCCCTTACTCAGTTTCATTGCTTTGTTTTATATTTCTTACCCACCGCCAGTTTACAGATGATTGGAGAAGGGGCCAAATCACCCACTCAAGACTCGGCTGCATTTCTGCAAAGAGATGCACCGTTGTTCTTCAGAGACAAACATTACGGACGTCATCGAGAACCAACAAAACCCTTTATGCTCTCTTTACTTATTTATAAGATTGACATTCCCCAGCACGCAACATGTAGATCTTTACCTGGCCTGCTGTACCACAGCCTTGATCCACATTCTGTCCTGAGAGAGGGCTGTGACGCCTTGCCTCGCGACGTCATCCTGATCTCACAAGCTTTAGTTTGACTTGAGCTGATATCAACCTGGACCGCTTTAAGTTTCTGTGCTTAAGTCAAACCAGCGGTTCTGACCAGTGAGTGTTGTACTGGCAGCTACGGGGAGTAGTTTAGGTATGTATGGGCAGGTCCTGCCCTTTTCTAAACAGTTTCACTGGATGCCTTTCCAGATGTTTCTGTGTAACAAAGCATCTGGCGCATCAGATTATGTGTCCCTTGCCAATAATATCAAAACACAAATATGTATATGTATGTGTGAGAATGAACGCTACAATACTGAACATTGTACCTAGGCAATAGACTGCTGCTTAGTATTACTGTTGTGTTTTTGAGGCGATTTATAAACTATGAGTTTTGTCATTACATTTTAGCGCAGCTCTGTGACACACTTACATACTTCTCCGCTCTTATGTCCACTGTATGAACGTATAGTTTTTGTTCTTTTCTTTTTGTTGTTTGGCTGGCTCTTCTCCAGGCATTGGATGTCCACTGCTCTGTATGGGTGATACTGCAGTAATTACTGTTCATTTCATCTGGGGAAATATTATTCTCATGCCTTTTGTGTTGTGCCCAGAAGGCAGTGCACTGTGTGCGCAAAGTATCTGTCTCGCTGACATTTAGATTTGCCTTTTAAAGATTGCATTCTTCAAAACTGCTTTTGCTTCATATGGTTCCTGGGAGCAATACGAATATTCTTTTACATTCTAGCCTGAATGTACCTCTAAGTGTCTAATTTATCCAACCTTTAGTTGTTTGGGGTGTTTTGTTTCCTTTATGAAGTCGATTTGTTTTGTATCAGGGTGTGTTTGTTATCATTACATGCTTACATATAACACATTTGACAAATTTGAACAGATTTTGACCTTGAAGTCAAACTCCCTGGCTGTTGGGCTGCAAAGACAGGCCCAATGACAGGAACACCACAGGCACATTTACCGGAACAATCAGGGATGCAGTTTATATATGCAAGCCATAGCCAATGTGACAACAGCTTAAAGGGGTTGGAGTTGATAGTTGTCAGGTTGTTAGGTGTCTGGCTCAGGGTTAATGGCATGTTGAATGAACAATGACAGAGCAGACAGGGCTCATCTATGAGTGATTCCTGTGAAGAACTGGAGATTTCCAATTACTGCGTTGTAGTGCCTCACAATGAACCTTTATCCATTCTGCAAATTAGCATGCTATCCCTAAACGACTTCCTCTACAAAGAGGCCGATGCGGATTATGAAATATTCAGGGCTCAATTTGCCTTCTCTATCACATTTTGGAATGATTCATAATTATATGATAATCCACAACGTAATTCATTTTGGGAATGTTCGTTTTGCGATAAAATGGAGATATGTCATTGAGATATTATCAAGATTTGTAACACATATTTTAATTATTTGTTGTTTTGAAGAAGAAAACATTTATAAAAATATGACCTTATATTTTACCTTTACAAGGTGAAAATGTTTACAAGACACTAAATGGACAGACATTGGAAACCAATCTACTCACTTATCTTACAATAAAGGTGGGGTCAGTGAAGCTGGAGAGAAACATGGTTGATATTTGAACTCAGTCAAAACAAAATCAACTCTCCACTCAGTGCCATAGGGTACAGAAGCTCCGCCCCACACATTGGAAAGTGCACAGCCACGTTGTGGGGTGTGGTCTGCACCACTTAGTTTGTTTTCCCATTTACAGAGCCAGAGATTTGTGAAAACACTGGATGTTGTTCAGTGAGCACACAGTACAGTACATATTAGCTGAATTTGACAAAAATGTGCTTAAAATCACTGACTACACCTTTAATTACAAGGCCAGAGTAGACCAAATTGAAGAAAGGGAAGCGCTGAGAAAGAATTAAGGAGAGCGGTTAAATAAAGTGCCTAAACACACATTTTTCAAGGTTTTTTAATGTTGGAATGGCATTTTTTGCCTTCAAACACACTCGTCTTATTACATTGTAATTTCAACCACATTCAAAAATACTTATAGTAATCCGTTTTGAGTATTAACAGTTGCATTGTGGGACAGTAGCTACAGCTCTAAAACGGAATGAATGTGCACCGTGCAGTGAAACACGATTGTTCAGATAATGCTGTTGTATTAAGCATTTTCAACTCTGAGAGAACATTTGGCCCATATGTTCTTTAACTATACAGTATGTGAGGTTGTTCTGCTTCATGCTTTAGGCTACTGTATCTTCATTCATTGCATGTGCTCAATTTACCTTGAATTGTGTGCAATTATGTCTGCTTGTTCTGCATTGTTAAAATATAGCTTAATCAATATCTAGAATGTAGTCTAAAATGCATTGTGAAATATAGATGGCACTAACTTTCTATAACATATTTAATCAAGTACGTCATAAAAAGTCCATGGGCCACTGGTTAAATAGATGTATATGCAGTAAAGTTAAATGGCACCACTGACATTTTTACAGCTGTGTTATAAGTTTGTCTCCCAGTGTGTGTATGTGGGAGACATTCACAGTCAAAACTGCTGTCAGTCACAATGAAAGCATGCACACCCATATGACAGTAATGACGCTCAAGAGCTGGTGTGATAGTGCCAAGTTTAAAGGCCAACCTGTCACGGCAGAGGAGACCAGAAATATCAGTAGAGGTGAAAGCAATACTGAAGTTACGTGTAATTACATCATGCCAAACGTACCAAACCCAATTTCAAATATGACTCTATGTTTTAGTGTGTAAATACTGAAACACATACAGGAAGGTTGAAACATATTTAAAACTTTTATTACAGTTGTATTACAGTTGTGAAATAGACTGGGATACTATCACTAGTTTATTCTTGAAGATGTTCTGATGACAAGAAATACAATTTGGAGGACACATCGAGACACATGTCTGTGTAATGTAATGTAATGTACACCAACATTACTCATGTTAACTGGGGAAAAAAGACATTTTCGTCAGAGTAATCAAATCCTCATGTCCCAATATCATCATGTGATGGATTCCCCGCTACAAAGTATTTCCGTCCATTTTGCCCAAGGAGGTGTAATTTAAATAATATCACTCAGCGCGTTTCCACACTAATATCTCATCTGACACGAAGCAGAAAAAAGATTTCCTGCCTAAATAACTAAAGTGTGATATTTCACATCTTTCGTTGTTATCTATTTATCAGCCTAATTATAATGGAAAATAATATCTATTTCAATTACATTATAAATTATGATTATCGCTACCAGAATGGTCAAATATAATTACAGTAACACGATAAGCCTGTAATAACAAAACACACGGTCAAGCCTCTTTTAACTAGTGTCAATCAATGAATGACATACACACACAAACATACACGTTATACTGAGCACAATATACTCACTTATGTTCTCATTATTAAGGGGTCCGTACCCAATCAGGCAGGACATAATGAACCACCGAGAGGACAGGGGTCCTGTCACTCTCAGAGGGAGTTCCTGGTCCCTCTATTAATTTCCAGAACATGTTCTGTGGATGTCAGGGTCCTGACAATGTCATTCCCACATGAGTCTAGTCCCTAATTAGGCTCTCATGTGTATTTAATGGACTCACTGCCTATGGTCCTGTGAGGAAGGTTCTGGCAGCTGAAACCTCTGTAGAAGACTTCACTCTTGGGAGTCACCGGGGGGGGGGGGCTCTCCTTGTGTGTGTGTGTGTGTATTTGGACCCCCCTACTGTATAGAGTAGACGATTGCCTGATCATTTCATTTGTTGGGACTATGTGGCTCCTGACGGATAGTCCCTACTTGATGTAGGGTACCTTTAACCTGAATATATACTGTAAATCCTGCTATGCCTGATACTGTGTCTTCTCATCTGCCATTCTTGCTACGTATGTCTGGTTTTAGACACCTCCTCTCCTCAATTCCCACCAACGCTCAAGCTACTCACTTTTCCAATGGAATCACACTGTGCTTTCAATGCTGTGTGTTCTAACTCCAATAGTAGCCTACATGTATAGTCTGGCCCCCATCTCTACCCATACTCTTGTTACTGCCAACACGGCTAGCAACACATTTCTAACATCAAAACAATGTGCTTTGTAGATTGTCCGCACACACACAGCCACAACATGCAGCTGCATCCCGCATCACAGCGAATCTCCAATTCTGTCAGGGCTTCAACTCAGCAGACGAGAGAGGCTTTTGGATGTGTCCACTTCTCAGAGCAGTCTGTTCTAATGAGGACACACATCTGGACCGGTAGCACAGTCCTGTGCTGTGATGAATGTGACCCCCGTGGTCAGCCATGCCCCCCAAACCCACCAGGACACATAAAGCAGCAACACAAACCCTGTTAAAAAGGGTGTTTACACAATAAATCCGTCCCCTTGCTTCTTAACTGTCCAATTTGCATGGCTTCTCCACAAAGAATGCTAACAATGTTTTACAAGATAAACACACACACACACACACATACAAATCGACAAATGAACCGACAGTGCTCATTTGCCCTTATGCCCTTGACACTCAAATGTCTAAGTCTAATCGTAATACCACAACTTTATAAATACAAAATGCATCGTGTATTTTTGATATAAAAAAGAAAGCGGTCGAGAGAGAGAATGACCACCTGGCTGATGGGAGGCGGTAAGATGAAACGGGTGGGGAGAGAGGATTCTGGGTAGCTTTATCTGGTGGGCAGGGGGACTGCGACAGGAGAATCTGTCTCTGTTACGAAGAACATGGCTCTGTTATTAAAGCCATTTATCACTGCCTGAATATTCTCACTATAATAGGCTGCATCGTTAATTACCCAACTTTGTCAAGATGGGAGTCATAGACTTTCAGCTTCTTTGCCCATATATGGCTAAACAAAGTGTCTCTGTCTTTTTCTCTCTCTCTCTCTCTCTCTCTCTCTCTCTCTCTCTCTCTCTCTCTCTCTCTGTCACACACACGCGCAGACACAGTCTTTTTCAAAACAGGCAACATTTTCCAAATCTGCTTCTGTTGTTGCCAAAAGCCCTAGGCATTAGAGACGATCAACTCAACAAGCATTTCCAGTGGTTCCCACTAGTATTGTAGTATTGTGACCAATAAGGAATAAAGAGTATTACATCTGTATTACCCCTAAAGTACTGTAAATATGAATGTACTGTATACTTGGTAAATGTATTACTTGGCATGTTTCTGTCACACACAGGGTATTAACACACATTCATTTCCTGCATACTGAGCTGTGATTTGGGGCAAACTGTCAACCCTGTTTGAGACAAAGGTCTGTCTCTAACACTAGTCTGTTGTTAACTTGTCATCTGGACAGCTCCATCAGTGGGACTTGATTTACGTCCAGTCGATTGTGTCATAATTGCTCAGGTACAGCATGGCTGGACCCTGCCATGCACCCAGACTGTTCCTGCCCCTCTGCTTGGCTGTTCCTCTCCTGCAGTAAATCTCCCCTTTTTTGTGATCCTTTTATAATTAGCCACTTTAACTTGCCATGGAGAAGAATGGCCATAAAGCTTTTACAAGGGCAGCCAACAGGACACGCTAGCACCTTTTGTTTAGCAATTAGTTTGTCTGTGAAGGGGACAAATACGCTTGAGCATCTGGCCTCATAGCTCTTAATGCCAGAGAGAGAGAGATAGCTAGACTGTGTGTGTGTGTGTGTGTGTGTGTGTGTGTGTGTGTGTGTGTGTGTGTTTTTTTGGTTGGTGATGTTCACAGTCTATCAGCACCAATAAGGATAGCACCGCAAGGATTTGCTGCAAGGGCTGTAAAGTTTATAGTTTGAGGCAACTGATCTGGAAATGAATAAAGCAGCTCTGACAAATATGATGATAAGAGGCTCAGAGAGGGCCGTGTAATAGGGGCCTATTTCTCGCACATGACTGATTAAAAAGTGTCTAAGTGTCTGTAGAGGGTCCCATGTGCACAGTGTAGCATAGGCAGAACTTAGTATGTCTCCCGATAGAGCTTCCTTTAGTGCCCGGCCATTTACATTGTCGTTATCTGAAGACGGAAGGGATGCTAGCCCATGTCACAACTGCGCCATTGATCCCTTTGGCCTGATTAGCTCACCAGTGTACCATCAAGCCCGACTAATCAGATACATTGATCATGGAATACTTTTTAACGCTTCCCCAGGCAATAACACGATTTTTCAAGTCAAATTACTAGCTAGTTACCTGTCAAGACATTTGGGATTCAAACATTTCAAAGAGTCAGAGATTCAATTTCAACCAAATTGCTGAGTAACTGAAATATACTTATAGTAATATAATGGCATTTCATCTCCTGTAGCCTGATAGTAACCTAATCTTTCTAAATCTAAGTTGCCAGAATCCCACTCACAGCAGATGAGCTGTTAGTTAGGTGCCAACCACACTTCACTTTCTGTCCAGTAGAGGTTGCTGTGTTACTTAGCAAACAATATAAGGATGACATATTCTAAAGCTCTTTCATGCCTTGTGATAATTCACAAAATAAAAGCTTAGTGAGTTAAGAAGTGGAATTCTATTGCATATACAATAGCTCAACTATAATAAAATAGATAGTGAACTCACAGCTTGCTGAGAGTAAATTAAAATGTTATGTTGTTTCTCAAACCCTTTATGTTCAGTGCTAAAATTCAGGTTTGGCATATTTAACAAGTCACAATTTGCACACAGAGACGCAGGTAGATGTTAGGCATCCTTCACAAGGTGGATACAGGAGAGCCCTGCCCCAGATTAAACCCTTATTCTGGCACCAAGACTAGACTATCCTGTTGAGTGTGCAGACATTGACACACATTTACTGAGGTATGTACAGTAAAACATACACACAAACCGCTATTTTGTATTGCTAATTTCTGGTTCTGTAGGTAAAAAGGTGCAGGAACACCTTCACCAAATCCACACTAATTGATTATAAATGTCATTTTCATTATTGACAGTAGGGGGCAGGATCCATACGTTGATTGATTCACTTCCACTGTGAATACACAGCTGATGCAATTATGCTGCCTATTAACACACACAACACAAAACTACAGATTTGCATCAGAGAGTTAACGTTGTATTACAGCATGCCATTTAGGTAATTCATTTATGTCTTCTTTTATTTGACTCTGTTATGATATCTATTCTTTGACATGATGCTTTCTGTCAATATAATTGATAATGAAATATAGAAATGACAAATCTATCAAGGCTTTTAGGGAATCACAAACTTAGACTTGGCACATTTAGACCAGTTGGCACTGGTGTAGAGGCTGAACAACCATGTATAAAACGTCACAAGCCTCCCTGATTTCTGTGATACAAGTGATCAAACGCTGTCACAGCATAACATGGCTTCCTGTCTGTCGCTCCCTTAGGCTAAACAGCAGCCGCCAACTGTTCTCATGACTAAGTAAAAATGTCTAGATTAATATCTGACTATTCTGCTTTTTTTTGGTCACCAACCCTGCACGTCTCTCTGTTTTGTATGCTTGACTCGCTATGTTTTCCATATAGTATATCTGACCAGGCTGTCTGGTTCTTGGTGGTATAGGAAGATGATTCTGTGGTGTAGAGATGATTCAAATATAAAGAACTTAAAGCCATCCATTTGTCCACTGATCACATTTAACTCTCTTTGTATCTGTATATTGACAAACGAAAGCTTTTAATGTAGCGTTCTTTACTAGAGAATGAAATGACGTTAGAATAATAAATTACAGTATATTAAGTGTATACGGCATAATAAGAATGAATTAAAATGCTTTATAAACTAATAATAAAGAATACGGCTTCTCTATCACGGCTAGTCACGATGGATTTGTATTTGAGCACTGATTAATTTTGAACACACAAATGTCAACAGATGTCTGCTTAATGTCCTCCACTCCAGAATAAGCAGGCCAGGAAGTAAAAATCCCATCAGGAGATGTCTCTTCTGCTGGCAGCTAATGTCTCATCCATCCATCAAGTTTTAAGCAGGTCTTTAGATGGTGTGTGACTTAAAAGCCTTGCGAGTCAGACCTAATAAGCTGATGCCTAATCAGACGGCTCCTCAGAAGGACACAAAGTGGTTGGAAGGGAAGACTATAGAGCCCTTTTCCCCTTGGTGGCTCAGTTTAGAAACACAAGACGTTGGGCCAGATGAGCACTACTGTACCATTACCGTCTGTATAAAAACAGAACACTGTTTGTACACACACATTTCACACCAGTGTATTTAAATTAGAAAGCAGTCATGCTTAAATTACAGGCCATCAATTACAAAGCAATGACAGTATACAGTATTATACAGGGAAGATTTGATTTCTTTAATAACGACGCACATCAGCCTGAGCATCAGGTATAGGTCCCAGAATTACATTCTTGTGTTGGGAAAATATAAATATATATATATAAATAATATATATATTATTTATTTTTTTTGTGTGTGCGCTGATTATTGATGATCAATTATTGATTGATTGATTGATTATACGTGGTCTAATCACATGTTCGTCATTTGATTGACAGTGACACCTTGGCACATCCTCTATTACAAACAACTTTAAATGGACAATTTCCAGACTCATTTGGATAGCACAACAAACCATAGAGGTGGCAAAATCACCATTTGCCTTCCTATATGTTTTTTTTATGCAGGGTTTTTCAAATGTGACTGAAGAATGAGTTTAAAGGAACGTTTTTCAACTCTCTCCTTCTTTTTACAGCAGCATATTTTTGATTTCTCTATTCATCATGTGTTTGGTTCCCCAATCTTTTCAATAACCCCTATGGATCATTTTTAGAAGCTTAGATTTATACTGGCACTCTAAGATTAATACCCTATGGAGCCTCTCAATGTCTGATCAACACTACATTTATATAGTTCTATGCATTTAACATGGTACTGAAATCCAAGCAAGAATACATTGATTTAGAAGTGACTGTAGTCATACAAAACAGATGGTGCACTTTAGAGGATAGGTAGGAAAGAGATGATTTAGGGGCATTTCTATAACCCAGTGGTTCTCAAAATTACCTGTAATCCCATAAAAGTAGGGAAAATATTAAGTATTTAAATTTGTTTTAATAACATAACAGCATATATAACATATATAACAGCACAGAACATTTTGGAATATTTTATTAAAGATCATATATAATGAAGCAATAAGACATAAAGGTTTAGAAATACTGTAAAAAATAAAAAAACACAACATCTTGAAATCATCTCACTATATGCTCTCAACCCACGGTTTGAGAACCATTGAAAGAGGAAATAAGGAGAGACAACACTGTGAGGCAGCACACCAACATAGGCTGGTCTCCATCCTCTGTTTGTGCCCACTGCACTGAAATATTGAAAAGCTTTTGTTTTGCCTGTTAAACATGCACTGATGTGACACAAACTGTGAACAATGCCATTTCACACGCATGGGGAACGCTCTGTTTTATAATTCATGATGAATAACTGCAGTCGGAGTTCGGCGTTTTCTGTCAACATATAGCACAGCCAACACAGGCCTTTAAGCTAAACAATTTAGTTCACCAAGCGTACTGCATTTATATAAATTTAGACATTTAAATGCATGCTAAGGTGACAATGTTCACTATGTGCTTGTCATAGAGTGGCAGTAAATATTTTATCACTATTTCAGTTTTGTTGATTTTAACTAAAGCTTGCTTTTATAGAAAAACATTTTTACTCATGAATAAAACAAAATTATAATATACTTTTTTTGTGGTAGCTATCATACCTTTTTGCTTGTTTGTTTACTGTGACATTATAATTAATTATTCAATACCCTTTCTGATAAATGCCAGTAAAAAATGTAAACCATATCTAACTTAATTGTAACACGTTACAAGTACAGCACAGGTCTGTTGTGTGAGGAATGTTAAAAATAGTGTCGCAAAAATATGACCAAATGGAGGCCATAACTCACCTTTGTAACAAAAAGCCATCTTACTTCAGGCAGGTCTGATATTAAGGCTGAATGAGTCTGAGGAATGTCCCACCAACACTGCTCCATGTATTGACCCAGGTATATTTAGTCTGCTGATGGTACACCCTATATAGAAATGCAAGAAAAAAAAGTAACAGTAATACCGTTATCCCACAACATAAACAGCATCATACTGTAGATTCACCCACATGCGTCCACACACGCACGTGCACGCACGCACACAAAGGATGCGGTATGTCATGAGCATGAATTATAGATCTCTCTTGAGGATTTGAGGACCTCTTTCTGTTTTGGTCTTTTCCTCTTGCCTTCTATTCATTCTCTTTCCCCCCTTTGCAGCAACTGTGAGGTTGGAGTCAAAATAAACTATACAGCATATAAGCATTAATCCAATACAAGGGAACGCATGTAGATAATACAGGAAATATGTTTCAAATATCCCTTCAGACAAGAGAGAGCATTTAAACATTCTGTTATTCTGCATTACGCAAGGAATGAAGCCTTACAACAGAGAATATTATACTGTCATGGATACCTGTCTGCCCAGATGTCTCTGTTTCTCTCTCTCCCTTCGACACAGTGTGTGTGTGTCTGACTATCGATTTGTATTTTTATGCTTAAATGTGTACACCGAGTACTGACATGTTTTAAATGTACACTGCACTGCTCATGTTGGTGTCTCTCCCTTTTTCATAATTTGTTGCATTTCTTCTACATTAGTAGAAGACATTTTTGTCTATGCTGCAATGCTCTTGATTGGCTAACTAACTATTGACCGGAGGATACGTAAAAGGTGATTGGCTTGTTTCACACCATGACCAGGAATATGACAGCCTTTTTAAATTCCATATAGACAAGACTAACCACTAAACTGGAAAACAAGAAACCTTTAGAAAAACTGACATTTTTATGTTACTGTGACACTGATTGAGAAAATAATGTAAGACACTTGTGATAAATAAATTATATCATTCCAATATCATGGCAGGGAATCTAATTTCTGCTGACATTCAATGTACATGTTGACAAGATGTACATATAGGTCAGCAAACTAAACTGGACCTACACACATGGGTTAGTGTGAAATGTGCATGTCTGGATGTATTATAGTGATGGGGAAAGAGTTGGTATTCAAGTGAGCCTGTCTGGCTTTTTGCAAGCGTGACTGTCTCAGATAAAACACACCCAGTCCAGAGACTATCCCGCCATAATTGTGCGGGTGGCATTTTGACTATACTCACTACGGGGGTCAATTCCTCTTCAGGTCACTGAGAATGACATCATCAAACTACTATTAACTCTGCAAACAATCTGAGCTTGGGTGGCGACAGTATCGACAGTGGATTCCTTCAAAACAAACAGCGTACTGCAGGCTTTGCCCTCAATCTAAAACCATAACCTCAGAGTGAATAACAGAGAAATATCCATTTGATAAGGAAAGATGGAGGCTGAGGAAAATGTTTGCTAAAAATGACATCAGAAAACATATCTGAACAGAACAAATCATCCATTTCACCTGCTACCACTTTTGCCAATAGTCTGCTATTTGTTTCTTTGCGTGTGTCTCACAAATCTTTTTTTCTTAACCCACATGAAATATGCAGTCAATTCACACATTTACAGTATGCACACACACGCGCGCACACACACACACACACACACACACACACACACAATGAAGGCCTGGACACGCCATGTTATTTGTTATCCTTGTCTATTGTCAGTCAACACCATACAGTAGTTAATGTGAGTATCCGGCAGTGTGTTGATGCATGTGGACATAATCTATTTAGAGCTTCCTGCTTTAATTTGTGACTATACCACAGTTGGCTTGTGCGCCTACAAGGCCAAGGTGTTTTTCTATTGACATACAAACGGGAGGCAAGTGTCCGGATGCAGTCCACTAGTTTTCTGTAATAATAGCTAGCAGCCACGGCGTTAAATAATTCATGTGGTCCATTCAATACAAACAGGGTGGCGTGCAGAACTGCACACTTCCCTCTCTGCTGGAACGGCACAGTTTGCTCTCTACGCCGTTCCCTAGCTACACCAGTATACACACGGTCACTCCTCGCTTGCCTCCATGTACACAGGAAAACACCTTAGTCCGTGGGCACAACACATCAAGGCTGTAAATCTTTAAATAGCACTGCTAAACTAGGCTACATTATTAAAATAGAAGTGCATATTCCTTTCGAGTAATAAACTCTTAACAGGACCACCTAAAAGTCGTGTCACTGTGTGTGCTCTATGAACACCCATTCTGGAGATTACTTTGACTTGGACGTGTTTTGTACTTCGTCACTGCAGAATGTCGGTGGGTGAAGCTGCATATAGTAGCTAATTGGACACACCAGTCCCAACAGTTACAGCCCCCTTTAGAGCTAATGTGGACGACCAGATCTCCGCTAAACCTTCACAAACGATCCATGTACTCAACACACCCTTGACGGAACCCCCTCTTGACTGAACCTGACTGCTCAGTTGTGTGTTGCACATTAGGTTGGACTAACTGACAACCTCTTCATGATTGGCTTCAGCTTTCTCCCCTCAGCATATTTGGTATCTTGGTATCGCCCCTGTGGCAGCTGGGTCTGTCTTCCCAGAACTATCAAGAGAATAGCAGAGCTAGCAAGGTTTTCCAGCCGTGCCCTTTGTATTGAATGCATTTTCTTTCCCCGCTATCTATTTTAACAAGGAACCTCCCTGTTTGCCGCTGCTGTGCAATAACAGAGCAGACGCGTATCGGAGGTTATGGCAGGGAAAAGTCACATGATCAATACATAGCGTTGCGGGGGCACAGTCTGACCCCGCCTCCCCTCCCCTCCCCTCCCCCCTTGCCCCTTGCCTCCTCCCTCTAGCCTCCTCTCCTCTTTTTCTCCTCTCGCCACCTTTCCTCCCAATCAATTAACTTCCCCAAGTAAACAGATATGTCCCTACGCTCGCCGGGCCCTGCTCACTGCTGTAACCGGATAGCCTGCCGCCCCCAACCCCCCACTTATCCCCCCCTCAAACTGCTATGCCCTGCCCCAGCCAAGTCAAAGAGAGAAATCAGATACCTGATGAACGTTTCTGCCCGCTCTCTTCTGGTGCATGTGGAGGCTAATTTAAGACCAGTGACATCATCGCCATAGACATCACCATCGCCACTGATGCCATCGTGACCTCTGAACTGGAACAAGGCTCTGGGAGTATATGGATTCAAATCTCAATGAGTCAAAGTCAAAGTTATTAAGTTCATATTGTTACAAAGCGAAATATTCTGACAATGTTTTATTTGCTTTCATGTGAAATTCTTAATATATACAGTATATTGCCTTACAGTACATTACAAACATTATGGTAATGCATGTCATTGGCATTAATTCAGACATTTATAAATCACCAGTGTTAAATAACTAGCATGTTACATTATACATATGTAAATGCGTTTCCCTTTCAGAAACATCAAGTTGACTCACCAAGTCCACAATAGCCATGTCACTGCTCATTATTCATAATGTAGCAGCTGTTTATGAGACAACACATGTAGACTATAGATCATCTCACATCAAGTCATAGTGCCACTCTGTTGTAATAAGTGTTGTGCAGTAACTAGTTAATGTAATAGCATTACTTTATCCAGTAACTAGTACTGTAACTAATTACTTTTTCCAAAACAGTAATACTATTATAATGCCTAATCCCAGTAATGCTGCATTTCTGCGTATCAAGAATGAGATTTCTGGTCCTAGCAAACCTATGGTAGGCTAATTGAACAAGCCTGTCATCATCTGGTTTGAGAGGCTGCAATGTTTTCACTTTGGCTGATTGACTCCTAAGGTTAATTATTGTTCCAATAGAGAGGATTCAATTCTAAAATGAGTTGGCTACACATGTAGTCATTTTTCAGAAGGGGTGAGGCAGGGTAGTAATTGTGAAAGTAACATAGTAATGTAACTCATTACTTTTAATACCCAGTGATGAGTAAAGTAATACTATTACTTTTTGATGGAGTAATCAGTGAATAGTAACTAATTACTATTCCTGAGTAAACACTGGTTGCAATACATTAAACAACCTTAACTTTAAAGGCAACTCTCAATATTACTTTCACATATTCTACCTGCTGCTGAGTACTTGATATGAAGGTCCAAATTAGATTGTTTTTTTTTAAGGTAAGGAGTATAATGTATTAATGTTGAAGAAATATTTGACAGTCTTTTAGAACCCTTTCATTTAGACACAACTACCATATATTTGGACAGTTAAAGCCAGAAATCACAGTTCTAATAAAATGTTTCACTGTTCTTATAAACCAAAATGAAAATCTCTGCCAATGTGCCCACACCACACTGTTCTGTCCATGTGGATGATTACACAGACACTCCACTTAATAAGCACGTGTTTCAGACATAACACAGCTTGTGCTGTTGTACATGCTTGCAACACATTTGTATGACGTCCCAAGAGTGGAGAGTCAGGCAGAACCAATCCATATCTCCTGTGACCCTTAGCATCGCATCGCTGCGCTTGCTAATCACATTTAGAGACAACAAGTGAGAGTGTAGCCTCTCTGGGCCGTTTGCTTTCACAAATGGATCTGCTTAATATGGGAGATTAATAGACTACTATCTAATCTGCCCTGTGATTGCAGCTATGATCTTGTTACGGATGCATGATGGATGTTGAGGTAGGGGACATGGACGGCATGCTAACCCTGTCGATGTTATATCCTACCCTGCTTTGCAAAACATTGGTTATTGAATGATAGCGGTGCATTAGAGGACATTACTTCAGGATATTTTAATTATTGGCAATACACCATAGCACTCCCAATGGTCTTTTTATGTTGTTGTTATATTTGTGCTTTTTAGTTCAAAACGGAAGTAAAAACATTACTCACTTGTGTAGATGTGTGATTGTTATGTGCTGTTGTAATCAGCTATAGCCCAATGTTCTTTACTGAATGTCACATGAACTATTAACTAATGATTTTCACACCACAAAAACAGTACTGCCTTTTCTTCTTCAATAAATCAACAAAATGTCAAAGACTGCTGGGACAATCCACTTATTATTTCCTGTAAAAACATTAACACAAGAGATAATTTCCTCTCTGTGTGTGCTGTAACCAACATTCTCTTTAATTCTCTTGTCATAACAGAGCAAATGTTAAGTTAATTTGAACAATATATTTCCCAGAGAGATTCAAAGTTAATACTATACCAACCGTACATATTCTGAATAAGATCATTGTAAAAGAGATACGAACCCCCCAACCTGCTGGAACCAGAACACTTGCAACTGGGAATGGAGGGGGATAAACAACAACAACAACGGCTCAGACCGTCATCAAAACAAATATAGTGATCATTTGCTGTAGTGGCACATACTGTATAACAACCATAGTACTATCTATAGCTGAATGTAAACCAGATTAACATGGAGTGTGGTCCCCAGGTGGGCAATGTAAGTTACTCCAGATGTGTACAATAGTGACTGTTGCCCCACAGGCAAACTAATTAGCAAATGCTTAACAAGCTGAACCTGTAATACACCTGCCATATGCGCACACACACACGCTCTGTATCGCTCACCCTGTCTCTCTCTGTTTAAGTGTATCCTTTTCTGTTCCTTGTCTCTCCTTTCTAGTAGTTTTTTTTTTACACCCCCCTCTCATTTCTCCCAGGGACCTAGCTGAGAAACTGTGAAACTGTCCCTGGGACATGCAAGCAGAAAGGAAACATATGCTTGTTTTGTTTTCCTCGAAGGAGTGCGTATGTCTGCGTGCGAGTTTGAGATCTGGAAGAGGATAGGTAAGGGTTGGAGAGACCTGCATGTATTTCCTTGTCATGAGTTCCACTGTTATTGTGCAACTATGCCATCGGTATGGAGCATATTTTCACAAACACACACACATGCATACACACGCACATGCACAGCAATATGTAGACTGCCGAGAGCGGCCTGCAAGAGATAGTGACAGGGTTTGCTCATTACACTTCCTTCTTGGGGCCAAATGTCTGCAGTTCCTATATGCTCACAGATGTAGAAGACCATGTAACTTTAATTTGGATGTGTTCCATTGCTCCTCGTCTCTTTGTAGGTTCCATTCAATCATTTAATCGTCATCTGCTAACATTATAACTATGGGATAGGTCCTATATACATAGGCTGAATTCACACTTTCAGTCCTCATGCATTAAATTATAAAGGACCAAAGCTGCCAAAATAAAAAATAAATCAATAAGTATAAATAAATACATGAATATACAATTTAATGAAAAAGATTTACATTTTGTTAATAGCTATGTCTGTATATGTACATTTATTTATTCATTTCTGTATTTCTGTGGCCATAATTGTTAATGCGGTAGGTGGTCCTACATCAGTCTACAAGTTAACTGGATTGGTTAATTGGGTGCATTCTACATTTTTAAATGTACAAATAAATAAATAAATACATTACAAAATACTTACATACACTTAAAATTTGATCAGAGCAGTCAGACCCAAACAAATTATCAATGTGATTTGTTAGTAGCCTATAGTATTTCAAAGTAAATACCAATATGGTTTGAAACAAAATTGAGATGATTTGGCTTTTGCACATATGATCAAATTCCAATGATTTATGCAAATTCCAATCGGATATGCATATAGATCAGATATTTATTGATTTATTCCATTACAATTGTAATTGCGTAGCCTAAAATGAATTTATAATTTAGTGTAATAAAAAAATGTTTCAGTATAAATTTCATTTTTATTAGTATTTCAAGCAAGAAAAACGGAAAAATCTGCAAAAACAACAGATCAGACTTATTTTGTTTAGTAATGTAGTCATCTAAATTGTAGCAACCTTTTTAAAAGTAAACATCAAAAGGAAACATATATTAACATTTACAAATTGAAATTCACCTAAAATAAAACCATACAGTAAAGTAAAAGGTGCAACTCTCAGCTGCATTGTGATTGACAGGAATATATTTTTGTTTGTGTATTAAAAAAATGAAATTCTCTAAAGTTTGTCCTAAAATGTCAAACATTTGTGAGTTTGTACACTGCAGGCCACAGCCCTTTTTATAGCAGAAAATGTCCTGTAGTCCCCAAAGCATCCAGTCCAGACCCAGCCAGCCCACTCATGCGCCGTCCCCAGGGCTGAAGGAACGGCGCTGTCCCTTATTAACCTACCGGCTGGATAAATCAAAGAGCAGGGCAGAGGGGAGAGCCTCAGCTCATCCAGATAGGAAGAAAACTACACCAGCCCATAGCCTACAGTGGTGATGTATGGATCTGCACATGCTAATAGCAAAGTATTGACAGGAAAATGGTGTGCTTATTCTATGCCTGCTGCAGGCTGCCAGGACATGGTCCCCAAAGCAGATGGGCCACACTTTAGGGAAGCAAAAGGGGAGAGGAAGGGGGGGTGGGCAACAGGATGAGGTAGAATTGTACTGGGACAAATTATCCAGTCTTTATCGCTGTATCCCGGCTCATTTATCTCTTGGAGTTCGCTTCCGCCACAAACAGCACTAATACCCATCAGTTACTGTATGTGCAAATGTGGCAGCATAAAGGAATATTACTTCCCGTTTGTCTGTGGTTTAAGGGGGCCATCCATTAATGACTGCTTCACCTTTGCTTTTAGAAAGCAGAAAGCGTTGAGAATATCTTTGCATATACTCTCTGTATGAGTAACTCTATTTTTGTGTGAGGTTCATGAAGACGGCAATTTATTGTCTTTAAAAAAAAGATTTGATCACTTGCAATGTTCAATTAATGTTAGTGTTTTGAAATGTGCAGTCCTTTCATTTGTGTCCAAATTGTGTTGTGGTGTCAAAATGTTGTTTTGCTACTCCAATGGCGCGCACCCCTTCCTAAACGAGTGGCTTGCCCTTCTCTCTACACCTCCCACACATGCTTGCACTCTCCTCTACCCCTCCACCATTCGTCAGATAGATGTGTTTCAACATACTGTATAAACAGTGAGGCAGCCGTGTGGCTTGCCCTTATGAAGTGAGTGATAATGTGTGTGTTTGCACGCGTGTGTGCGAGTGCGCGCGTCAAATAGAACAGGAGGTCTCCAGTGATTTAACCCTCTAATGTTCCTGGCTTTGTTTTGTCCGACCACAGAAGTGGCGGTACTAGCTTACAGGAACGGAGTACACTTAAAACCTGACCTGGCATTACTCTTCTCTGACAACAGGCAATTGATCAAGATGTAGGCCGTTTCTTCCTATTGGAGGAGCCTTTAGCGCCGGAGTCAGTAGGTTATCACTATCGGGCCTGCACCTTGCTCTAAGTGCCAGCTTTGTCATGGACAGCCAATTCCCCCTCTGAAGTAGCAGTATATGTGGGAGAGCAGGCCCTAATGGCATCCCTTCATCAACCTCAGAGAGGAAGTACATAGCAAATAGAAGCTATAATGGCGGGGAGAGTTTTCAATAGCAGGTCATTAATATCAGCATTATGACTTTGGACGTACTCAGTCTAGAGACAATTAGGGCTTCATTTGCCATTTAGAATGCAATTCATCTTTTTTTTCATTGCCAGTGAAAAATCAGCTTGCTGTGTGTGTACAATTTATAGTCCAAATGTATGATAGCTCTGTGAGGCGTGAGGATCTCAGGACTTCACCAGGTGAACATCTGACCTCAGCTTTACATGTACACATCCAAGATACAATTGTTTTATTGTAATTTGAGCATCTACACAGGCTATTTAATTGGTTCCCCTTCAGTCACACCCTGTAAAACATAAATTAGGGTTAAAGGTACGCTCCTTAATTGTGTTAAAGAGTGTCTCATAGTTATGTCCCAGCTCAATGTTTATAATTTGCGCACACAATGGTGCATGAAAGTGCACATGCTATAGGGGAAGAGGTAGATAATTGTTAGTGTTGCGGGGGGAGGAGTGGAGATGAGTGTGACTGCACACACAGTGGGAGCTTCAAAACAAAACTACAGTGCGGGTAAGGCAGGTTAATTCTAGACGCATTCTAAGAAGAGGCACTTCAACTTGAATGTTTCCACAAAGGAAAAGCCTTTGTTTGTTACATTTAGACAAAATGCCTCAGTATCCATGACCAGATGGCTTTTGCCTTCATGACTATGCATTATAAAAAATGGGTAACTCATCTGAATATGGCATTTTCTGTTTACATTTACTTTTTTAAATCTTGGCATTAATAAAAGCAGAAGAACTATAAACACTAAATGCATGATGCAATGAGCTCTAAGGGCTAAGCATATGCCATTCTCTCACTCTGAAGCAGACTCAATATGAGCATGTTTACATCTGGACCTGAAGCACTGCACAGGGGCTTGTCTGTGACAGTGATTACCCAGTTGACGTCTTTATAGTTCCGTGGCAGGCAGAACTAGAGAGAGACATTCGTAATGCCAAAACGGCCCCACAACACTGGTGTGGGACACCCGAGTTTTGTGTTGAAATAATTAGTCTGCTTAGCTGCCATCTGGGCTGTGGTTGCTGGCATGGTTCCTCAGCCAGGTGCTACATGGGTAATACCAGAGAGAGACATTCAGCAGATGCGTATGAGCACAGCTCCTCACCTCGACACAGTTCTGGAATCAGCTTGCACCTAACAAATCTTTAGTAAAGCCTACAGGGGAAGGCCGATAGGGCTCGTTTGAGGACAGTATGCAACGCATCACACACATTAGCACGTTCTATTGACTTCTAGGAAACGGTATAAAGTGTGAAAACCCTAGGACTCGTAATCAATCACAGAAAGTCACTTTGATGAATGTGTTTGCTAAATAACACAAATGTATAATTGTAAAGTCCTGCTGTTGGTTTGTGCTTGCCACACTCTACCAGCAAGTATGCAGCCTAAACCCACACAAATCTATGAAGATGTCTCACCTCCATTACTTTGTCAAATCACTGGGAGCAGTGATAACCCCACCCCATCCAAAATAACACACTAGCCAAATAATCAGCGCTATCTATGAAAAGCAGGTGCCATTTAATTACTTTTTTCTCTGAACAAGTGCAAGTAGGGTGGGAGGTTTTTTGGTGCGTAGTCGTGTGTGTAGTTCAGTAGGCCAGTAACTTGATAAGGCCCCTGGATTTACTCGATGAAGTAAAAAAAAAAGTTCCTGACCAAGCAGCAGGCGTGTGGTTGTTGTTCCCAGAGGGGTTGGAAACCGTATCTGCCCTGAAGGAGCATCCTCTTTGGTAAGCACTTCTTATCCAGGCCATCACTGCAGGCAGATAGCAGCAGGGTAATATCCAGTAACTGCAGCTTTATGTGCGATCCAATACTCGGATCAATCCTCGGGACAGAAGGATTGCCATTAACCCCTAAGCTCTCTCTCTCTCTCGCTCTCTCTCTCTCTCTCCCTCTGTCTCTCGTATCATTATGTCTCGTCCTCTCTCTCTTTTCTTTCTTTCTTTCTTTCTTTCATTTCTTTCTTTCTTTCTTTTATATACAGCAAGATACAATACTAATACAAAGGCTAAAAGGCCTGCAGTATATACGATACAATTATGTCATTTAAAGTTGCTGTAGCAAAAAATGTTTAAGACAAGAAAGCATGTGTGTGCGTGTGTGTGTGTGTGTGTGTGGTTGTTTTTGAATGCATGTGTGTACTGTAGATTGTCTGTCTTGTTTGTGAGCATGTGTGTGCAGGTGTGTGTGTGTGTGTGTGTGTGTGTGTGTGCTTTTGAGCATGTACACAGGCATGGACTCAAATAAGAGAAAGCCATTCAGAACATGCATTTGTTTGTTTAGTGTATTGTTCTGTATTGTTCTATCATCCATGATCATGTGACCAGAGGTGATACAATAGAGAAGATACAATATTCGGTTGTGAATAGCATTTGTATTGCTTTTGCATTGCTGTTGCTGAATATACATGCATTTACACTCAGTGAAAATAGGTGAATTGTACAGTGACACGTTCAACAAGGACCTAATTAAATGTATGACACTGCAATGCAATGACACATTTTTTTGTCTGTAAAAACTGAATTCTGAACATACATTTTGTCATTGGTATAAATCAGCACAAAGTGATTGGAAGTTTCAACAAATACATTATTTTCAATTTACAGTAATTTACTAAGTAGATTAATTTACTAACCCTAACCCTAGTGTATTTTTATTGTATAATTAAACTACAGTATAAAACTATACCTGTACAGTTAAATTACCCACTATAGAATTACTATGGCAGTATTACACAGAAAATGCAACAGTAATATTAATCAGAAATGTATTTGACCAACAGTATAAAAATATTTAATGCATTTCCCAATGGCAATTATTTTCTCTCTCAGACACAAACAATATGTAAGCAGAGTGCTTTGCCAAAAAAGCTAGCATAGTTAGTAGAGTTGCTCTTACCTGGAGTTTATTTGTAGGAGGGTCGAGACCCCTGTGCCTTAACCAGCCGGGCAGTGTGTCATGCAGGCAAGGATAACGCGCATCTTCTCCTTTTCCACGCAAACACCAGAGGCCACGACGAGGCTAGCTGCGCTCGGCTATCACAGTAACAAAGCACGGGTGTGGGTAAACCATCCTGTGTGAGTCGTCGGGTCGCTGGGTCGGTGAGTCAGTTGGTCAGGCGAGCGGTAGAGACCATCAGGACAGGCACACGGGGAGAAGGGTTGAGCCACAGTGGGCTCTGCTGGAAGGCTTTTTCGCCTCTTCTCCACTGAATGAAAGCAATCCCTAAGACTGAATGGGTAATGAGAGACCGGCTCCTGAGATTTTAGCTTTCTTAATCATGTTCATAATTAATTCAAGAACATTGATAATTTCATTACATTCTTTTTGTCTTATCAATAAATGATGTGCCTGCACTTTTGGTCTTGTGTATACGGGAGAGAGGGAGGGAGAGAGGGAGAGAGAGGGATACTCAGGGTAATACTGCACTAAAAGCACAGGAGATGGAAAATGATACAAACGGTGAAGTGGTAATTATAATCTTTGACCAAGCCACGGGCAGCACAATATGAAGTCAAGTGGCTACAAATAATTAATAAGGCCTCCTGATGTGTGTGTGTGTGTGTGTGTGTGTGGGGGCGTGTACATCTGTTTATATGTGTGTGTGGGTGGGCGAGGGTGTAAAGTAGACTAATCTCTTTGTCGAACATATTGCAGCGGTACACCTGGCTGTTTTAATAACAGAGGCACAACTAATAAACATCATTGTTTTCACCAACACCGTGTTGTACAAACACCTTCTGCCAGTTGGCTAGTAATATCCCCTGCCTCCTCTCGCCTTTAAATAGAGAGCTGATGGTTCCTGCTTTATCACGCCCTTCAAAACTCGGGGAGATCAGATTTCAGATGCATTAGTGTACTGAAGCAGTTTTTAAAAGACCGCTCCCTCCTTGCCTGTCTACCACCATCTCCCCTCTCCTTATGTCCTCCACTAGGTCAAAATAAAAAAGAGGCCTTATACTGTAGTTCCAGTCCTTTGACAGTAGGAGTAATGGCATAATATACATTTTTAATAGTTCATCCTGAGAATATTCAATAACCCTTCACCTCTGGTGTTATGAATTGCCTGTGCCCTCAGTCCAAGTTTCAGTTAAAAATGGTGCAGAAATAGAAATGGTTAGAGAGCAGGGGTACAACGGGATGTAATAGATATCGCTGTCCCCTAAAAATACTGCAGGATGACAGTCTGAGCAAAAGCCACGCTGAATTACACCTTGCTGACTCTTTTAAAGAACAAGACATGATTGCATGATTTCTGCATGATTGCAGCTGTTTGATTGGACAGTGAGCAATTTACCTCACAGAGAAATGTCTAATCTGATATCAATGTCTAATTCGATAACAGTCTTGTAGCTGTTTATAATGGTTTAACACGCTTGTCAGACAAGCCGCAGATTCATCTATTGTAGATTATATAAGCATCTGGTTTTACCACGTGTAAATCACAATGTAAAGCCTTCTTCATCTATAGATGAAGCTAATAATGGGTTATACCAAATCATCTTGGTTCCCCAGTGTCCAGATAAATATAGGTTGTATTTGAATGAAATCAAAGTAATTTCACTGCAGGAAGTTTAGTATTAGACAGTTTCTGTCCCATTCTAATGGCCTTCTACATGGCACGGCAATATAGATTGGTACAGTGATATGAGGCATTAGAGATTCAAGTACATTTATGTCCTATTTATTCCTTATGTGCCACCGGCCCCTTTTTTGAGATATGACCAGCTCAACACAAGAATCCTTTAATAAAATAAAAAAGTAAAGAGGGGAAAATAGTGATTTACGGTCAGCAATTTTGATCGTAGACTTGATATAAGGTGTTCATAACAAGTTTTGCATTTTATTCCTGTCCCGCTACCACGGATTTTAATCATATTTCATGTGATCTATGTATGCAGCTCTCATGCTCTCTCTGCTGTGCCTCTTCTCCAACATGGTCCTCTTAAACAGATTGCCACAATACTTGTAATGATGGCCCCGCCCAGCTGGGCTAAAGGAGAGACGAAGGGTAGCAGCAGGCCATAGTATTACCATAATAGCCCCTTCCCTCCCCCCCACTCTCCCGGCCTCCCAGGGGCCCATGCAGGGCAGCATGGGGAAGTGGGGTAACTCTGTTGTGGAGGGTACTCTACTGTGTGTGTGTGTGTGTGTGTGTGTGTGACAAGGCTGAAGCTGCCGTGGGCGGTGTAATAAAGTCTCTAGAACACTGTGCTGGTATAGTGATGGTGGCCCTGCTGCCGTAGCTGCAGAGGAAAAAGGGGGTAAATATAAACCAGTCTCACATCAACAAGAAGATGGCCCTGCAGTCACAAGCTGACTTACACCCTTATAATCAGGCCCTGGTCCAATAAAACAGGCATTTGTGGCTATGCATCTGTTTTACTTTTTGTCTGATATTGTGGGGAACGCAAAATATAATGGATGAATATTGTGCTATTTTTATGTTTAGAATTTTTTCTGCTGAGTGAGCAAAATTATTTTTATAATATATTTTATGCAGTTTTCTTCTTCTTGATTTGTGGGTATGTTGCTCCTCTATAAAAGCTCTCAGAAGCTGTTTTGTTAATAATGACATGACGTGAATATTACACAGAGTGAATTCCACATGAAGCACTTGGGCACACAAAGTCAACAACATTTTTCCTGTGTAGCGCAAACTTACTTTGCACAGCCACACTGATACTCACCAGAACATGTCTTATACCATAGCTGTAATATCTTGGCTTGTCTTTGTGTATGTACTCTAATAGATAGATTACACCTGCAGGTGGCCATGGTATGATATTTTATACCTCATGATGCGCATATGCTAATTTTCACACCCTCATTATATTCCTGTCTTTATGTGCTTGTATCTACTTATTGTGTGTTCACATACTATGATTATTGTATTGTGTGTTCAAATAATATGATTACTTTTCATTAGCACATTAAATATCAGACATGTTCACAAATCCTCTATGTAAAACTATATTTTGTCGCAAACATTCGAAAATGTAAAGATGTGTGCATCAATATGAGAAAGGGAGGAAGGTAAAGGCTTGGAGAGACAGAGCGAGATATAGAATGAGAGGTTGGGGGTGTCAGATGGGGGTCTAAGCAGGGGTTCTCAGGCTAATTAAAGCAAGCATTTGTCACACATTAAGCCTTAAACAGAAAAGGTCATCTGAGCAACAGAGAGCACAGGTTCGCTGCTGTGCTCTTAGGGCAGTCTTAGCCTTTCTGCGCTAAATGGTAAAGGTGCCATTTGCCACAGTAGGGGGATGGCGTCTGGTTCTAACGCTGGGTGCCCACAAAATGTGTTCAATGCGTTGCGTTGCGCCGGAAGTCATTCATTGTCAATGGGGCAGTCCGAATCTATGCGTTGGGAGTGTCACACTGGTCTGCTTTGCGTTTCGAATGTCTCTCAACTCTTGCGTGCTTTTGCCGTACGGCAACGTACAAGATTCAACCGGAAGTTTGAAAGGTTTTGAAATGCCCAGCCAGCTAGCTAGCTGTATAGTTTTCTAAGGTGCAAGCATAAAAATCGAATGCAAATCTCTTAGTAATACACATATTGTCCGTGTGGAAGTCTTTTTATAAAATAAAGTATTGAAACAATATCAATATTTTCGCCGTCTGAAAACTATGGTTATTTACTAGTTTAGCGGTTCATTCATGGTGAGTGTGGTTGTAGTCTTGTTAATGTTAAAGGCATATAAAACATAAAATCTGTTAATTACACAAACAACGCCCGAGTTAAACAGTAAAGCCCACGATGTGCCCAAGTTATTTAGATATTGTTTGTTAATGCACTGACATGGAGTAGGCCTACCGAGTCCTGGCCGCAACACTCACACACTCGGCCAGTTTGTCTTGCGTTGTATATTTCCTTTGGATGCAGAAAAATAATGCATGCGAAATATTTGACGCATTTGGTGGGCACCCGTGCTGGTCAAATTTGGTGATCTGTGTCATTTAGGGATGACAAATAAGTCCTGGATGACAAATAAGTCCTCGGCGAGATCAATACATGCAGTCATCTGTACCAGATGTGATTAATTGACTGTCACCAATTAATGACTTGCCAGTTACAAACGTTTACGACAGCAATCTCACAGGGACAATGGGCATTCATGACAATGAACATGTCTTTTATAGTTATCTGTCACTGATATAGTATTAGTATTAGTATTAGTATTTATGGTATAGTATAGTTTCTTTACCAATATCAAATTCAGGAACACCTTCAATAAGAATTTGAAGACTGTATATTTGGGAATGTTTCTGACTGTCTTGTATTGTCAGGTGCTGTTTGATGTCACTTGAGATTGAGAGGAATATGGAATGGAATCAAATATCATGCTGCAAATAGATACGCATTATTGTGTCACAATATTAGCAAGGTCGTTGCTTAAAATATTCCTACAGTATGCTGCCGGCTGGCTCATTTACATGTGCATTTTATATAGCTGTTATTTCCACACACAAAAAAGCAAAAATTATCTTTCTGCAGATATTTTTGACACAACTAAATGTACAGTATACTCCATACAGGACAGAACAGCGGCATTATAACATGGTTCAAATCATGGTAATAAAATTGGTTTAAAAAATCTGCTGTGCATTTGAAACACTACCAACTTTTGGAAACACTGTGTACTGTTTAGGTAATATTTCTATAATCAATATAATCACAATAGAAATAACACTGTTTTAGATTTGCTAAAGTGACCATTAGAAAATATAACAATTTAAATGAATCCCAGATTCTTTCCACCCAGTCTATTTTTCTTCAACATCTGACAAATTAATTTATGACAGAGGATGAATACTGTATGTTGATTTGATGTCCTAACAACATATGTTCTGTGAAAGGTGAGGCAAAGGTGCTCATGGTAAATTATTACCAAGTATTTGTTAACAATTTGTATTAATATTGATGGTTTAATTCACATGGATCTGAGGGGATCCATATTATTGAGAGAGGAGAGTGGTGTGATATTGCATGTATGTAAACACAACACTAGTTGCGCCATTTCTATGGAAATCATATAGGCTATAATAATAGTATTGTGCAAAAATGAATAAGCTATTGTGTTTATACAACAAATCGATTGTCTTCGTTTATGTGTAGGCCTATTAGTCTACTAGTGTTATGCAAGTTACTAAGGAATTGTTATAAGTTACTTTTTACTTATTACTCCTTCAAAAAGTAATGATATTACTTTACTCATCACTGGGTATTAAAGGTAATTAGTTACATTACTAGTTAGTTACATTACTAGTTACATTACTATATTACTTTCACAATCACTACATTGCTTCACCCCTTCTGAAAAATGAAAATGCTAATTTTATAATTGAATCCTCTTTATTGTAACAATAATTAACCTTAGGAGTCAACAATCAGCCAAAGTGAAAACATATGCAGCCTCTCTAATTGACTATGACTGTTAGATTCATGTTTTCATTTATTGTGGTGCTGTAATTGAAAGATGGACATTGTGCGTTTAAATGTTATATAATGTTATATAAATGTTATATGTGGCCGTTTGGCCAGGTCGCTCTTGTAAAAGAGATTTCAATCTCAATGAGTTTTTAACCTGGTTAAATAAATGTGTATATATTAACCAGATGATTGGACAGGCTTGTTCAATAAGCCTGCAGTACCCTTTAGGTTTGCTAGGACCAGAAATCTTATTCTTGTAATGCAGCATTATTTTGATTAATTGTAATATTATTACTGTTTTGGACATAGTAAGTATTTACACTACTAGTTACTGAAAAAAGTAATAATATTACACATAGTTACTACCCAACACTGGTCTAATGTTATGTGTCTGTTAAATTCTAATTCCATTAGAATGGCAGTAGGCCACATACAATTGCTTGTCTTTACTCAAGATTTCAGCTCTTTTGAGTATGAGATTTGTGTGATTCATTCAAGCATGCAGCCAACAGTCATGCTCTAGTCTATTATACATTACTATACATTACTGTTGTGTTGTACGGTTATTCAAGTTCACAAACAGAAACTACACTTGAAATGTTTTTGCGAAATTGCACTTTTCTAACCTTCGGGCTTTCCGTAGCTGTAGAAGGCGGCGCGCTTTGGCGCGGCAGGCAGGCATATGGGTCAGACTAGTGTGCTATTTGAAGCTTCTTTTCCGGGAATGGGTAATCTCTGAAATCATGGCTCACAACTTTCAAACCTCGACGCTTTCCTTAACATTACCAATATCGTGCCAGATCTGTCTAGGGAAGGTAAACGCGATAAAAGGTTTCTTGACATCCTTCTGCAAAAAGTCAGATGCTGCTTTGTGTTCAAACTGTCTGCTAACATGGAGGTTGTAACGTAAAGGAAATGGCCTAATATGTGCCTTAACTATGCAATACGACTAGTGTTACTTAGCATTCAGTGAAGGCTGAAACATATGTTTCTAAAAAAGTTGAATTACTGTATGTTAATTGTACAGGTTCGCCAGCCGGTCATATGTGCCAACTATCACGTGTTCTGTTCAACCTGTATGGAAACGTGGTTAAAGAAAGCCAGACAGTGTCCTTCTTGCAGAGTGCCCATTACTGCAGAGAATCCCTGCAGAGAAATAATTGGTAAGTCGTTGGTTTACCAAATAGAATCAACAGCAACAAGCTAGTTTGTGTTTGTAAAGATCTGTCTTACCCAGTATACTACCGTATTATTTGGAAACTGATCTCGACCAGACTCTTATTTGCTCTTATCAGCTCGTGGCAAAGCCACTATATGGCCCTGTTGTTAGGAAGCGTGGGCTGCATTATAGACACTTCTACAATCTTATGGTTGCCTTAATCATGAAACAGATTTATGATCTCCTGTTTTTTTTAAATTAATTTCAACAAGATTTATATTATTTTAAGACACAATGGCATGCACTTCTGGTAGGGGTTTACTGTTGATGGAGTCTTGAAATACAGTAGGGCAGGCTAATGTGTTGTGGTATTCCTGTAGAGTTTGATGTCAATGTTTATCTCATATTCTTAAACTGATGTAGGAGGCACCAATGAAAGTGATCACAGTGGCAGCCATTCCATGAGGAAATGCCTTAGAAAGACCAGAGGAGAACTGCTTTTGCGAGAGTATGAGGTATAGTTTTATCATGCTCTTGTGAATTATGAATTGAGTGACATTGTATGCCTACTACTCATTTCAAACATGACATATTAAACCACACTTAAACAAATTAAACTAACTAATAATGAACATGCCAGTAGTTATCTGATTGGCACCTACTACAAATATTGGGAGGGGGAAAACGAGATAATTCAGGTGATCTGTTAAGAAACGCTATATTAGGGTGCTTTTATGGTGTATATTTAGTTTGTGTTGTTCCGGATCACGGTCTGAATCAATACAAATGTTACGCACGTCTCTGAGTTTGTTTCGTGTTCACAAAGATATGTTTAGCGGAACATAACTTTTAACCAGGGCAGGTAACGCAGGTAAGTTTTTATTTTTGACAGACCCAGCAACTTTTGGAGTGTTTGTTTGCAAACTATATCGACAATGGAGCGTAGATCATTGTTTTTGTAGCTAATCTTTGGGTTGTAGCGATTTGTCATGTTTCATTAACTGATTGCGTTCTCACTGGAAACGAACCGCTCTTGAGTTTGATTGCAAATGCAACGAGACCAATCTTTCTAAGCAATCTGTTTACTTGAGTAGATCTGAAACAGAGTGAAAATGATTTGCTTTGCCTTTTTTGCTTTTGTTTGAGTTCTGCTCTATGATGCTTCCAGTCAGCTGATGGACGGAGTTACATGAATACCCCATAGAACTTTAAATAAAAATGCCAGTACACACGCGGTAGTATTCAGCAGGTTTTGTAAAAACTTATTTGTAATAGCATGATACTTAAGTGTTGCTAGCAGTGGGCTAAAACATTAAATAATTAAATATACAGTCATACTTATAAGCTTAAAGAAAAATATATTGTCAGGCAAAAGTTGACTTACCCTGCTATATTAATTATCCTGTAGTACTAGGCAGCTATGTTTATCATTCACGTATGCATTTGGAATTTACGTTTCTCTTCTCCACCTACTGATTGCAGACATTTTTGTCTACTGTGACATTTTAGAACCATTATTCTAGGGCTGGCCCCAAATATTCGATTATTCGGGTATTCATTCGTTGTGTATGTATTCGATTTAAATATTGGGATTCGAGTATTCGTTTCTTCACATTATGCATGCAGTTTTCCCATTAATCCTTTCCCATATAAACCCACATGTTGAAATGTAATTGCCTGCCCTACACTGTGTCATAAACACAATTGATTGTTATTGGCTCTGTTTTATAAGAGAGTAAGGCTGTTCATTCAACACAAACTCTTATTGGGTAATACAGGAAATATGCTATTTGACAGCTCTGACTGGCTCAATTGACGTGTCAATCAAAGTGGCCATTTTGAGCGCATGGCTATGTTTACATATGTGCTCACTGAAGCTAGAAATCGAAGATCACTTCTGTTATACTTCTTAATTATAGTGGAGTGTTTTTAATAGTGTTTTAAAAAAAAAGGAGTATTCGAATACTCATTCGGAAATATCAGCAAGTATTTCTGTAGGAATCTCGTTGAAAAAGTTGAAAGAGAAGGAAGGAGCTATCTGGAAAATTATAAAATACCTACGATGGGCAGATATAAGTAGGTGTTAGAATAGAAAGCCCACCTTGCAATATAATAAGTTAATTAAGTTGTCTGTCACGCATTATGAGTCTGTTCTGCCCTGATAAATGTTTGTGACACCACCTGAGCTGCTGTGTTATGAGCCATTGAAGTGAACGTGAAGTGTAGTTTCGTTGTACGTCTGCCGCGTTACTAATGGTGGTTACAGTAATAACAGCAGCGTTTCTCAGTAGATGCTGCTCCTTTTATTGAGGTGCCTAGGATTGTCAGGAGTGTCTGAGTCCCAACAAATAGGCTTATCTGTAAAACGTGTCCTCCTATTTACGTTGCGCTTAATTGAACAGGATTGTTTTTAAATGGAAAAAAATGACAGAATATTACATCTGTTGGATGTTCTGAATTTCGGTTTCGATTACTTTTCGGTTAATCGTCCAGCCCTACAATATACTGTATATTATCACACAATATACTGTATATTATCACTATAATATGTTGTGCACATAAATTATGTTGGAAGCCTACAGTTCTTTCACTGGCTCATTTACTTGACATTTATGTTAAACAGGATGAAATTGAAAGCCTCCTCACAGAGAACGATGAGTTGAAAACAAAAAACCAAAGCTTGGAGTCACAACTGAAGACTGTTCTTGATCCCTCCAGCATTGTTGTGGCAAAATCTGAGGACAAAATTGTTGACCCGAACTTTCTTAAAGAATTGACAAGCAAGTTACGAGCTGCTACTGATGTTTGCAGTAAAGTACAACAGGACATGGAGAAGCTTAAGGAGGTATTCAACCATACTTTACAACCCTTGTTAATTTACAATGTATTTTATTGTGATGTTGTCTTTGTTTTTGATATACTGTATGTATACTAGGGATGTTCCTAGCAACTAATTTCGCCGTCGGTTAAACAAAATTTGAAATGTAGACTAGTCGATTACTCTAAAAATAACAACACTCAGGAAACCGTCCAAATTGATTACAATCAGGCTTTACATTGTCAGCGTGTGTAGATGTTGTCTCAATGGGTGGATGAGAGTTGAGTTTTCTTCTCATTTAAAAAATAGTAATCCGACCGCTTCATCTTCGGAAAATGAACAGTTACAGTAGCCTATGGCACAACAGTGGCAGAGTACAGTGCCAATACAGCTCTATTATTCACAGGCAGCGGGACGAGAGCGTTATGAAACACTTTTTTATATTGATTCTGTATCTATCTGCTACATTGACTGTGCTGAAAAGCGCTGGGCTAAAGTAGCTACGGTAAGCTAATTAGCAAACAAAATGCTATTTAGCCTAACTTAAACAAAGGTGAACAAACAGTCGAAACCCGACGGCCCGATTTATAACGATATTAAATGTAGTTGTAAGGTTAAATCGAAAGCAAAGAGGTTGTGAATCCATATGTTTGAATAATGCATGAATCTGCGCTGCAAATTTCAACTGAGTCGTCTTCTGCGAGCGGAGCTAGTGGCAACATCAAAGTTTGCATGTTTAGAGTTGTCCTCGCTACTAGGAACCAGGAACGCATGGAAAATCAAGCGCTACAAAAGCCACTCGCAGCGTCAACACCTTTTGTGTGTTTCATGTGCAGGCTGAGGCTGGAGAGCCTGACTGAGCCACTACTTTCAAGAAATAAATAATACAATAAAATATGTTTAATCTACTAGTATTTATGGTGCCGACTAGCAATGATCCCAGCATTTAACCAACTAACAGAGCACATCCCTAATGTATACATCATGTTAGCTTTTTGTTAATTAAAAAGGTACAATGGATATTAATTAGAGATACATTTTGGATTAAATTCTATGTTAAAAATTTTTTACTTTCTGTCCAAAGGCCAATAAGACATTGCGGTCTCAGAATGTCGACCTTGTACAAGAAAACATGAGACTCAAAGCTGAAGTCACAAGCAGATCTCCTCAGAAGTACGTATGCCTCATGATGTTAAACTTTTATTAAAGTTGTATATGTCATATCTTAAAGTAATTTAGTATTGTTGTGGGAGTTTGTTTTAGTATGTTTACAAAAAAATCTATTTAGTGCAATATATTTACATGTAGTATAAACCTGAGCTAAATTAGTGTTTTGCCTCTGCTGTCATATACATACACATATACATACACATATACACACACATAAATACATCTTTAAAGAACTACTTTCAAGCATGCTGTACTGTACAGCATGTAAATTGATGGCACGCAATAGGAAAGGCACATTCCAGCCCCCTTATATTTAAATACGGTGTGGGCACCATGACTTGTATCACTGGTATTGGCCAGTAGGAACAGTCCATATATTACTTAAAAAATGACTTGCGTTATGTTCTATATTGTTTGTGTGTGTCTAGTAAACTTTTTGGTTGAAAGTGGAATAGGTTTTTGTTACTATAAATGTATTTCTGTAAACTATGATACTTTTCACATATGTTCAGACATTTAACCATGCACTAGGAGGTCATATTGTTTCAAGTTAAAACATGCGGTGGACATTTCAAAACAATATATTGTTTGTATGTCACACTCGCACACATTTCTCCACATATGTATACATTTCCTTCGGCAGCATATGTTACTTTAACGATCCCAGAGCCCAGACAAAATGGCATTATTAAGCATTCGATATTAAGATCCTTGATGATGTCTCCAGGTTTGGTCGTTACACTGTGGCGGCGTTGGAGTCAAAGATCCAGCAATATGAGCGAGACATGGACCACCTGAAGAGGGCCCTGGAGCGCAGTGACCAGTACATCGAAGACCTCGAGTCGCAGCTCAGCGAATGTGACGGGAGATGGGCAGCGCAGCCGAACGCCTTGGTCAGCGACAAGGCCGGCACAGACGATCCCATCGACCAACAGCAAATCAACATGCTGCGGAGAAGCCTGAGTGACACAGAGAGAGAGTCCATCTGTAGCAATCCGGAGGTGGAGGTTTCTAGGACCCAGGGATTAATGTTCACCAGCACCACGCTACTTTCTGATCACAGGGGGGTGGGCG
Organism: Amblyopsis rosae; assembly: GCA_025399935.1. NCBI lineage: Eukaryota > Metazoa > Chordata > Actinopteri > Percopsiformes > Amblyopsidae > Amblyopsis > Amblyopsis rosae. The sequence goes on from JAODTR010000018.1 coordinate 1,311,461, forward strand.
AGAGGCCGCCTAGACAACAGAACGATAAGGAGTTGGACACCGCCTCGTCGCAGTTTTCGCCGTCCACCCCGTCCTCCGCTTTCCGTTCGTTGACGTTGAAAAGTCCCAGGATTCGTGAGAAGAAAGTGGCTTTCAGGTGCGCTTCATATCTGAGGAGGCTGAGTTTTGAAGATTCTCCTAATCCCGCCAACTGCTGCAGCAGCAGCAGCAGCAGCAGCTGCTGCAGCAGCATCATCTCCACCATCTCCACCCCTGAGAAGCAAGTCTCCAGTGTATGCGACTTCCCCAAAGGTCTGTCCCTCAGTGCGCAAGCGGACCCCTCCACGTCAGTCCTCTGGGGTGCGTGGCAGAGCTCCAAGTCTAAGGATGAGCCCTGTCCAGGTCCAAGTAAGGAATTGTCACCTAGGTTCAAAGAAGCCATGTCGAATGATGTCGTGGATATGCAGCCTGACAGTTACCAGATGACCAGCGAAGCCTCCATGGATGCTGCTTACCTTGACAAGATCTCAGAGTTGGACTCCATGATGCTGGATGGAGAGAGTTCCAGCAGCCGGGGCTCTCAACTTTCCCTCACGTCCTCACCTTCCACAGACTTGGACAACACTCTCGTCCCCGAACCACATGCCCCCTGTGACATGTTGACAGGCTGTGACGTTGAAGGTGGCTCTGAAGTGGAAGATAATTTGACTTTGAGCAGCCCGAGAAACCAGCCGCCGTGTGACATTGACGGGCCCCTGGTGGCAGACACTAAAGCGGGTTCTGCGAAGGAGAGCGCAGGTTCTGTAGAGGAGAGCGCCGCTATCCCTGTGTCTGCTAGCGAGGGTGGTGCCCAGGGCCATAGCGGTGCAGAGCACCAAATGCCCTCTCACACTGATGAACTTTCTTTTGACTTGCTGTTTGATTCCTTGGAGGATGAGGCCAGTCCCTCTGACGCGCAGTCGGCCACAGATGATCACCGCAGTGATCCCCATGGAAGCCTCAGCTCAAGCCTTGCTGATAAACCTGGGAGCACAAGAGAGAGACAAACATTTGTTAGTGGCCAGCCAACTAAGCGAAAGTCTCACAGTCCCTTTAACGCAAATAGCCCCACAAAACTTTCAAAACTGGTCAAACTGGTCATATTACAACCTTCAATTCCATAAATATGTACCCAAGCTACAGTGTCTAAGCAATAATTAAAAAAAATGTGATGGTTGAGGTGATTGTCTGTGAATTCTGAAGAGGTTGCCATTAACATTGCACTGGACAAATGTTACAGCTACTGCCTTCTAGGGTGAGAATGATGATCAACTAGGCATTTGTTTGTGGGTGTAGTATTTCTTTCATGTCTGTCTGTTCTCTATGCTGTCATACATAATTTTTCATTTTATATTTCTATTTCAGCTATTTGGATACAGTTGTCTGATCAGTTGTAATACATAATGGTCCATGCTTATCCATAAAGCCTTCTCTGTAACATCTGTCCTCATTCCCAGTAACATTAGGTTTTGTATATTTTGTACACGAATTGAATGTACACAATGGATCCAGCAATATGTTTGTACTTCTGCTATTCTGGTTAAAGATGTGTGGATATACAGGTTTTTTTTTTGGTTTTTTTTGAGAGCATTACAATGTTCTTTGTATTTAGAAATAAAAACACAATGCACTCTAAATAACAATGTCTGTTAAATTAAAAAATCAGTTTGGTACAATTCACATTGACAGAATGGAGGCCTTGTTTTTCTGATAAAGTTTAGGATTTTTGTTAAAAAAAAAATATATATATATATAAGTTTTTAAAATATTTTATAGGTTCCTTCAATTCTGATGCTCTTGTCTCCCTGTGCTTTCAACCTGGCAGTGCTTGATATAGCAGTTAATCACTATTATAGCAAGAAAATACTACCGCTAATATGACCACTCATGCCTATTAATGTTTTAACACATACGCCTACTACAGACCTCACACTAACAATGTAGAGGAAAGCACCTTATTTATTATGCAGATTTAACAATATCATGTATATTTCACATACCTCTAATCACTGCATGAAATTTTAATTGGGCGACCGTTGTGGTTTGAATAAATGAAGTGTTAAGTCATTGGGATTCATTAATTTAGCTAAAGACTATGTACAAGGTGACACTGGTGTATTAAATCAATTTGTTTAGTGCTCAACTGGCAATGATGGGCTTTAATGATAAGGTAGAGGTCCCATTACTTAGAAGAGTTAAAGAGAAATGGGGCAATTAAATATAGGGCAGTAGGCCAAAATAATTGGCAGAAATGTTATACAACATGCTTAAAACAATTCTACTATATAGGCTATATAATTGATAGCAAAGTGTTTTTAGTTTTAAAAATATTCTGAGCATATGGAAGTGAGAGTGGAAAAAGCCAATGCTATTTCTTCTGAATCCTTTTCCCCCAATCTGTTTCATAATGATCTATCAAATTTAGAATGAAAACGACCATAATTAATTAGTAATGGTCTACATGCAAGATTAGCTTCTGCTATTGTCAGTTATGGCACAAATACAGGATATGGGCCTAAAAGCTTTAGAATGCATGCAGTTGCTGATGGAATGCAATGAGCCCTTAAATCGCAGGCATTTAGTGTCGAGTTATAACTGCCTGCCCTATGAGCACTTATCTGACAGCCTGTTCAGTGTTCTGGCAGGGTATGTCTCGCGAGAGAAGCCGAGCATGGCTTGACGAGATCTGAGGCGCTCAGGTGTAAGAGCCTCTCTCATCCCACCAGTGGGAAACAGACAGATAAGTGCGTCTGAGAGACTGCAGGCATCTCTTGATCTCCGGACTCAAGGCTGCACTCGGCACAGAACAGCGAACTATATTGCATCATTATTGGACAGGCAAAGGATCACTGTGTACCTATGACTTTTTTCAGGGCTTGAATCCGTTTTTCCCCCTTATTCCTGTGCACTTTAATTGGAGACGCTCGCCAAGATGATGTCCATGAACAGCAAACAACCGCACTTCGCGATGCATCCTTCCTTGCCTGAGCACAAATACACTACCCTGCATTCCAGCTCGGAAGCGATTAGGAGAGCCTGTCTACAAACTCCACAGGTAAATTATCATAGAAAACTTATTTGTGCTTCGTTTTGTAGCCTACCCGGACTGAACCGCTGAATTCAGCGCGCAACGTGCGCTCCGAGGCACATTCTGCCAAGACGCAAGTTAATGTTTATTTCATGTATCCTCGGCAGTCACTCGAACCGTCTGTGATCATTTTGAAAGCACGCTGACTCAAAAGCCCGACTTTACTATTTTGTGTTAATTTTTATGACTGAGGGCTTCTAAAAGAATAACTCAGCTGTGTTGTGTTGCCAGCGGTCCCGACTGACAGATCAATGTATTCATGCGGTTCTTTTTTATGTCAGTTATTTCTTCTTGTTGCCCCATCTATTCGCTTTCGAATTCAATCTGCTCTTCTCTCCTTGCATCTCTACATTGCAGTTGCAGAGTAACATATTCGCGAGCCTAGATGAGACGCTGCTGGCCCGTGCCGAGGCTCTGGCGGCAGTGGACATCGCTGTGTCCCAGGGCAAGACGCACCCTTTCAAGCCCGACGCCACCTACCACACGATGAACACAGTGCCATGCTCGTCCAACTCCACCGTGCCACTCGCCCACCATCACCATCATCACCATCACCACCACCACCAGAACCTGGAGCCCCCGGACATCATGGACCACATCAGCTCGCCGCCTCTAACCCTCATGGCAAGCGCGCACGACGGGGCCGGGGGTGGTGGAGGTGGCGGCGGTGGCGGACTCATCTCCACCTCGGCTCACCCGCACGCTCACATGCATGGTTTAACCCACCTCTCCCACCAGGCTGCTATGAACATGAATTCACCTCTCACACACCACGGTCTTTTGCCTGGCCATCATGGCGGCGGTCAAGGCGGCCCAGGGCTTTCAAATAACGGACTTCCTTCTATCAATGACTCGGACACAGACCCAAGGGAATTGGAGGCGTTCGCAGAGCGCTTCAAGCAAAGAAGGATCAAACTGGGGGTGACCCAAGCGGACGTAGGTGGTGCTCTGGCTAATCTCAAAATCCCCGGCGTAGGCTCACTAAGCCAAAGTACAATTTGTCGATTCGAGTCGTTAACTCTGTCTCACAACAACATGATCGCGCTCAAACCCATTCTCCAGGCCTGGCTGGAAGAGGCTGAGGGGGCCCAGAGGGAGAAAATGAGCAAACCTGACATTTTCAACGGAGGGGAAAAGAAACGCAAGAGGACGTCAATAGCGGCGCCTGAAAAGAGATCTTTGGAGGCTTACTTCGCTGTACAGCCGCGACCGTCCTCAGAGAAAATAGCCGCTATAGCTGAAAAGTTGGACCTCAAAAAGAACGTGGTACGCGTATGGTTTTGTAACCAAAGACAGAAGCAAAAACGCTTAAAATTTTCCGCTGCTCACTGATGGGCAAACATTGTTGTGTGACTGAATTAAGGGACCAAGGAACATTAAGACAATACTTTTAGTCATTTGTCTCCAACGGATTTCAACGTTGGTGTACAATGGGCTTTAGATACCCGTTTTATGAGGCTTCTTATCTTGTTTATTTTCACGTTATCGGTGAATGTGAAGTATGCAAATAACAGATTACACAAGTTTCGCTCAGTTGTTTCGAGGGAAAAATATACCAACGTCGACATTGCCTTTTAAATTATGTGAATATGTGAAAAGAGGTAATTTGCTTAATTCTAGCGAGTTATTTCCTTCTGATAGACCTATTATTTGAAACATATAGCCATTTGACTTACCTCATTATTGTTGAATTGTTTGGTTTGACCTTTTCGTTGTTGTTATTTAATTATTTATTTATACGTACATTTATTCAACTGTTGTTCCATCTATTATTTGGAGGCTGCTGTAATCCCAAATTGAGTTGCAAAATTTATGGCTATAAATTTAACATTTTAGGCCTGCATGGAATCCTACAGCACAGGCAGTGTTCCAGCCTCTGAATGTGGAAATATAGACTTTCACCTCTATACATATATTTATTTTAAAATTGCACAAAAATTTATAAGCCCCTTAAGGATAAGATTGGTTATGTCTAAATGGTTTTGTATATACAAATATCACTTTATCACTTTTCAAAAGTAATTTCCTGAATTTTGGAAATAAATTAGGCCATCTTTTCTAATGACATTATTGGCTTTCACAATACCTTCAAAAATATCTTAAACGCATGATAGCCTTCTTGGCTACATTGAGGAAAAATTATTTTGCGTATTATAGTTTGCAGTGCAAACACTCTATGCATTGGAAAATGAAATAGTTACATAAAGTACACCTGTCTGCTAACAGACATTATTTTGTGGATGGGGTAATTCACTGTTAAATGCCTGTTTTCACAAAAATATCACCACGTCGTTTGTCGTGTTAACTGTTACAAAACGTTGTAAGTAATACTTTACTTTGTGCACAAATAAGTTTACAAACTGCGGTGACATGTGCATCATGGAAATGTCCCACTGCCTCCTTCCCCCTTCCAGAACTTTTCCACTATCCTCTGTTGTCCTTACTTTCATTGGTATTATTCATCATGTACGCCAAATCCAACAGGGAGGTGTGTTCCAGCAATCTTCTAATAAATTAAAGGAAAAAACACAAACTTTTTCATGGTTTTAATAGTGGGTTTTTAAATGTAAATGCCCAAAAGATCCACAGGTCACTGAAACCACCTTGACTGGTTATAAAAGGAAATGTTACATCAGCTACTACTCAAAATTTTAAATGGTCTATTTGTGATAATAAATATATAAATATATAAATTAAAGGCCTACTATCAAAATATGCAACTAGTAAAGTGTAAATTAAGTGTAAAGTAAATCATATATATATATATATAAGATACATTATTGCACATATATATATATATATATGTGCAATAATGTATCTTAACAGTCTTTTTTTTTTGGGGGAGGGGGGGGGGGGGGTGGCCATAGTAGACCCTAGAAGAAATAATGACAATAATGCTATTAAATAAAATAATGATAGTCTACTACAACAACTACTACTACTACTACTACTACTACTACTACTACTAATAATAATAATAATAATATCGTAATAATAATTTTACATTAATTGTTTTGATTATTTCAAATATACCTAATAATTTCAATAGTGAACATTTGGGCTATATTTCAAACGTCCATGTTTTGGAGTTTTCATAAATTACTTAATGTTTAGCCAATCATAATTCTAGTTAGGCATTCTTTCTTTCAGTCGTCCTAAATACCTCTCTAAAAAAATAGCATTTCATGACATTTTCTCTTGTTTAAAAAACTGGTCTAAAACTGAATTTTGAAGTCTGAGAAACCAGGTTAACTGAAACCCGACCATTTAATGACGAAAAGAAAACATTTAAACTTAGTTTTGTCCAAATTGTTTCTTAAGATATTGGATATTTTGTGGA
>JAODTR010000018.1:1318006-1348629 GCA_025399935.1 Amblyopsis rosae
GACATTTTCTCTTGTTTAAAAAACTGGTCTAAAACTGAATTTTGAAGTCTGAGAAACCAGGTTAACTGAAACCCGACTACTAGACAGCTCCATTTAATGACGAAAAGAAAACATTTAAACTTAGTTTTGTCCAAATTGTTTCTTAAGATATTGGATATTTTGTGGAGGATAGTTTTTTTTCAACTTTTTTTGCGTATAGAGAAACGAAATGTTAATGCAGGTGATGCAATATTAATCACACTTTGCTGGTATAAAATGCAATATTTCAGGCAGCTATTGGGGATTGCCGAGAAATGCCGGATGAAAGAAGCCACGGATCAAGTCAGAAGCTGCTTCTTATTGGGTTTCTTTAGCTGTTGGCTACAGAGACAGAAAGTAAAAGAAGCTTTAACGTGAGTAATAACTTATTTTAGGGACTAATACGCAGCATAACAATTGTGTTTTTTAAATTTGCAATCCGTGTGGCTTGTTTTTGAAAACCCAGAAACATTGTCGTTGTTGTTTATACTTAGCTTGACTTTATATTTAGCGAATCTATCGCCTGCATCCAACTCATGGTTGTATCGTTTAGAAATATAGCAATTTGCTTAAATCTTCGATAGGCCCATCTGTTACATTTTATATTTAATTCTAATTATGTCAATTGTTCTTCACAGCTGTGGAATCTATGTTGAGTGGACATTCAGCGTGAGAAATATACCATAGACAAAAACTTACTGCATAAAGTTGAGTAAGACTTGACGCTCTTGACTGATTTAGACGCTCATTTAACAAATAATTAATTATTTATTTTGTAATTTCTTCACCATCTCCCAGCCCCAGAACCTCCCCACCAGCCAGAGTTCGCTGCTAATACAGCAGAGTAACACACCGCTGGCCCAGAAAACACTTGCGCGGCACCCACATGGCAATATTTCAGCACAGCAAACAGCTCCGCTGCAGACGGAAAAGTGATGCATTATTGAAAGCCTATATCAAACAGCTCTGGGGCGCTGTCTCTCTACGCAGGGGCTCGGCATGAAGTCGGACTGTCTGCCTGCACAATAGCTTCTAATATGTTAATGGCAGTAGGGGGTGCCTGAGGAACCGTCCCCTGCTGCCTTGCGCACCATATGTCAACCCGCCAAGACAGGGTCCTCTATTAATCTGGGGTGGGGTGGGGGTGGGGCGAGAGTATTTCATCGGGAACTTCACCAATATCACAACCCTTAAAGTTATATCAATATCGATGCCATAGTATCGATGGGCCCGCCAGGCCTATTATGACCTTTCCGTTCCGTGTCAAGGTCGTCGCGGTCCTCCCTTCCCAATGCAACACGTAACACTCAAAGTAGGTTTGCACAACAATTATTATCTTGATTATTATTCTTATTAAATATGAGTATGATTATGATTATTATTGTTATTATTATTATTATTATTATTATTATTATTATTATTATTACGTTATCCCCCACGGAGCTGCATTAGTCATGTTGTGTCCTATATTTACGCCTTTAAAGAAGGTTTAAAGTAGCATACAGGACGACCACCGATCTCATAACTTCATTTCTCCAGGCTGTCTTCTAGTCGGGGGAGTAATTAATCTATACCATGGATGTAAATAAAAGGAAATTGGATTCCTGACAGACGAGATGAGAAAGCCTCTGACACCACAGCGACAAATAATGATTTCATCACACGTTACAGAAACGCATATAGTTTAGATTTACGAGCGCCTGACTTTCTACAATAGCTGGAAGTGGAGGAGAGTGAGCAACGTAAGCGCAGCTGTTAGGAGCCCCAATAAGATGGATTGGATCTGGATAATTACAATGTTGCATGGCTGCTATAAAGGAAAACACAACTTTCAGTGGTTCCGTTTGGAAAAGACATAAAGCCTATAGGCCTATATGTCGTAATCAATGTGTTTTTTCTTCCTTCTCACCATCCTCATCCTTATATTCTTCTCATCATGCTCTTCTCTCTTAAAAGAGAACAATGAGGGCACCACCATGGGTTCTGCTGAAGGTTGGCCTTTGGAGGGAAATGTCAAACGGGGCTGTGCAGGGATAGATCCCCAGATTCATACTCATTTCCCACTAATATTTGCTCAGTAATCCGCTGTGGCTGCCTTCCACCGCCCGGGACCCGGTTTGAGAGGCGATGCTGTTGACACAAGGGTATATTTCAATCACAGAGGGTTCAAAGTCAGACGAACAACTTATTTGTCTAATAAATCCGTCATTTAGTAAGAAAAATATTTGATCTTGCCAGTCTGACCTCTTGTCATGTAGCTACTGCCCCAGGTCTCTCTTGGAAAAAATATTCCTAATCTCAATAGGACTGCATAGTTAAATAAAGGTTAAATAAAACCTAAAATAAATATAGGGAAAAAAAACGAAAAAAAAAACATACAAATCATAGGCCTTATTCTTTTCACGCGGGTCTTTGACTATATTTGCATGGTCTGCACGGTAAATGCTTATTTTAGCACAGCCATCATCAACACCTGATGTCTTATTTAAAAATAATATATAGATACATTATTACAGTATTATTTATTTTAAAAAGAACAACCAACATATAAAATATAATCATATGGAATGCTGCCATGATCATATTGCAATTATTTTCTATTTTCCTGGTCATTAGGGCATTTCAGAGATAAAAAACTCTTATTGACTTACATATTTTTATTTACAGTATTTATCTATCTGGATATACTTATTTTTTGTGCCTGATTAGTTTAAACTAGAATGTTGTCTATGTGTATAATTTCATGCATTTAAATGCAAATGAAAAAAATGCTAAAACATGCATTTAAGAAATAAAAGGGGATATATTGCAAGCACTCAAGAACATTTAATACATTTACTACACTAATCCATGTCAAGTATTATAATTTATATATTGGATTCAAGTATGAATGAACCCCAACTGAAATGCAACTCTGTATATGTAGGAATATAACTTGACACCTAGAATGATCAAGTGCAGAACTAAAACATCAAAACATGCGTCACTGTATGTGCCAGCTCGTTGGAGGGTATTTCACCTCACACAAAATATCTGCACTGCCACCTAAATGTCACCCCATACAAAACCCGCCTGACTGCCTAAATGTCATTTATTCCCTCCTCTCTGGTCTCCTAAGAGCTGCGATGGCCTTAGGCACATCGTTCTTTGAACCCTCTCTATTGAACCCATTTGCTTGTCATCATTACCCACACGTGCTGCACTCACCGGGTGGGATATTCACAATAGAAAGGCCTTGGACAAGCCTGCTATATGGATCAAAAGAATATCTTACACATCTAATCAACTGCTGTATCATTAAAGTTAATTAATAACTTTTTTTTTTCTGAAATGGCAACACAAATTAGACTATGCACAGTGAATCAGTACAAAGGAATATATAAATAGCACAGGCATTGGTCATCTAGGGTGCTCTCTTGGTGTTTAAATAGATTCAACAAGATAATATGTCTCTCAGCAGTTGACTCATGATTGAATTATGTTGTCATAAAAACATGACCCTGACTTTTAATTAATCTTTATATTAACAATATTAACATTAACATTAACATTATTTCCAATTATTATGTTTCTAGTTTTGATATGGCACTAAAAGGCTTGCGAATATGGCTGTGTGAGCTACTGCTAATAAATGCACTTATTAAGATTTGCACCTAAGCATCTGCTAAATGACTAAATATAAAATAATACATGTACATAGAGCACATTTTAAGTTAAACAAATCAACCAATGGGACTAAACAGGGTTAAAAATAAAAATGATCATCTTGCTTATGGATTGTAGCTGTGTGGAGGTTGAGACTCACCCCTGTAAGATACATATTGAATGTCCTACCCTGTACACATGGACTTCCATAATGAGGAGAGAGTGTCGGCTACCGTTTGCTTGTTGCCATGTCATCAAATATTCATCACTGTTGATTAAACAGCTGGCATCTGCCGATCGCGAGGTGTCACATTTTGTATCTAGCTGTCTAGATACACACCTAACCCAAATAAAATGAAATGGGATGAAATCACCCACAAAATTCTAATGTCATCCATGCACTGGTGAACATGGGATTACCAAGAGGTCATCTGCAATCTCATACAGTAGCATAACGGGGCCTATAGCGGACACTGACTTTCCAGTCACATGACATCACCCTTGTGGAGAGGTGAGAGAAGGAGAGGGAGAGAGAGAGCGAGAGAGAGAGAGAGAGAGAGAGAGAGAGAGAGAGAGAGAGAGAGAGAGAGAGAGAGAAGGTTGGTTACTGTGAAGTACATTAAATATTTCATGAGGAGTTGCACTAGACAGAAAATACTGGAAGGTTAGTATAACTATTGCTAGACTTAAAGAAAAATATTGATGTCATCATCATCATCATCATCATCATCATCATCAACAAACAGGTACAAACATACACCTGCAGCATGCATGTATGCACACAAGCAACATACACATATTGCATAAATGCTCAGTGTTTATGTAGGCCAACCCAGACGTTACTTCTGCCATGGGTTCCCATAGTAGATTACTATGTACAACGGGTCAGATGTCAGGCTCAGCACAAAAATGTGATGAGCCTTTAAAAAGCATTGGAAATCAGGTGAGGAACCATTCTGAAAGCAGGACTTCTATAAGTGTAAGGTATTGTTATGGTCAGAACAGAAGGTTTTAGGTGTATTATGTAATTGACCTATCCTCTTCCACTGCACACATTCTTTGTAGTTCTATTCTGTCAGAAATGCATATTTCATTAGGCCATGCAAGTCCCATGGCTCATTTAACAAGACAAAACAAGTGTAATAGGTTGATTGATGGTTTCTCGTTTGTTCTCCTGGGAAAACCATAGAACTATATGGGGAAAACACACACAAACACAATGCATACATGCACGCACGCACGAATGCACGCACGCGCACACACACACATACATTCCCACACCCATTGTTCATATAGTTTGATATAAATATCAACAGTAATTGTAAGGATGGACTACCACTAAAAACATCATGTTATTTAGAGATTAGCGATATAAAACCAGTGATTACATTTGCTTTCAGTGAGAAGAAATACATTTGGTTTAGTTTTAAAGTATTTTTACCGAAGATTAAAATGTATTAACTATACTATACAAAAAGTTACAATCGTGTCTTTGGGGGCTATAAATAAATACACAAAATGTAAGTCTTAAACATAGGAATATATATATATATATATATATATAGAGGGAGAGAGAGAGAGAGAGGGACACTCTATAGGCTGATCCTGGGTCATTTTACTGTTCATTGATGGCCTGCTAGTCACTGTGATGCTATCAGCCTCTTGTTACCCAGACTGGAATATCATCCTCTAGATCTGCTTACTGGAACATCCGACTCTCTGCATACCTCAGCCAGACTGTCAAAGGAGCAGGCAGCACACAATAATGATGAATGGCTGGTTGGTTTTTATGTAGACGTTTCCAACCCCCATTTACAAGCAGTCTCCATTAGGTAGAGAGCTCAGATCTTGTCAGTGCAAAACGTAAATTCCCATTTAGCCTTATTACCAGTACATACACATTTAGTGTAAATGACATAGCTTCCTTATTGGCCTGTTCACCTCATGTTCACAAGCATCTACAATGACTTAAAGTAGGCAACTGACTTCCTAAAGGAAACATCAACAAGGCCGCACTTTAACAGTTGTATGGGGGGGGTCTATATCCCATAGACTGTTGTGTTGCTATACACTGCTGTTATGCCACACAAGACATTGTGTATTAATCATGATCAAGCTCCAGAGACAACCACATAGCGCCTGCAGGATTGTGTGTCATTTCTGACACCTTTCATCATCAGCGTGTGTTCTGACATTGATTGTTACGTCCTGGGTGTCTTGACACCGCACCTCGCAGGTCACGCGGTGTGAAATCGGCCATCCATTTTATTACTCGGGGGACCTCATCGGCTCCTTAGAAGACTGACAGCTGTGACAGGTAGAGCTGGGGTGGACTCTGACAAAGTCCTGATTAGCCTGCCACTCCGAATGGATGGGAGGTGGGAAGTATGTAAAATTCCTTCATTGACTTCTTGGGAGGACATTGAGGGAGACAGATACTGTAATAACGGCAATGAGCAAGATTGAGAGCAGTGGTCTAAACACCTCATCATATCCTACTGGGCTTGCTAATATAGAGGCTCTATATATTCACATTGGTGTTGAGTAGTAAGATCATGATACTAATGTGCTGTAGATGTGCACAGCTTATGCCTCTTCTAATTATACCGACTCTGCTGCAACACCTTTTGAGAAGTATGAGGTAAAAATTTTCCACGTTTACTGACCATTGTGACAAACCTCTTGGAAGATGTAAAGTGTATAGTGGCATTCCATGGGTGAGGGGAAGCTGATGGGGTGCATGGTGAGGAGATAAAGTGTATCACTGAATAATTCAGAATGAAAACACAGAGGAAATCGATCACAGGGCCGAACTCCTGTGTTAACTACACATTACACTGAGCTGTTGGGAGGTAGGAAGTTGAGACAGATTTTTACCTAGTGCCACTTTAGTGGTCCGTCACATAGCTCAACTCATTCGTTGGATGCGCTTTGTGTCGTTTTATGACTCAACGGAAGCCATCTGCACAGGTGTCCAACGGGCTCGTCGTTACTCAAACACTTTGGAGTCACTAACTAATAAACACTACATCAGATTTATAATTGGCTATCATGGGCCTTTATTGGTCAATTACACACTCAAATCAAGTGACTCAGCCAAATGTAACAGTCTTATTATTACTCAATTAAAACAAATGCTCTCAGTGGTAGTGGGTGGGGGCTGCGGGAAGGGAGGGGCCCCCTCCAGATTTCCAGTATATCATCAGGTAATTAATATTTTCATTAACTCACTCTGTGTTAAGCTGCGACCTGGCTCTGATAGTTTCTTTCCCTCTCCATGGGTTCGATACTGTAGCACCACTATATAATTAGTATGATTTATATCCACTCCTTTTAATGAAGGGTATAGCTGTTCTGTCCTCATTCTCCATCCAGCTCTACATTGTCCTCACTGCTAATGTTCAATAAATACACTGGGCTGAGCTCCATGGAAGCAATAGACCTCTGTATATTGAGACAGACCATGAACAACCAACACAGACATGGGTTATGAAAAATTCAAGCCAGTATCTTTGAGGGAGGGAATAAGGGCTCCTGCGTAACACAGGAAACATGGCTTATTAAAGATTGAAAAGCGTACGTATGTTTCTTCTGGGTCTGAGGGGCTGAAATCCCAGATATAGCTGGTTAAAAACCTCAGGGACAAATGTGAAGCATGATACGTGGAGATTACAGTACAACACATTAAGGTTCTTTGGAGAACCTGAAGTATTAAACAGTGTAATGTGGGTACAACAAAGCCTTTTTGGTGATTCTAACATAAACATGTTACATTTTTTTGTATTATTGTTAATTATATATCTATGCTAATTTTGTAAAATATATCTAAGGAACTATAGTCCAAGATGAGTTTCAATGTATGGATTATAGAAGGTCTTCACATCTTCAGTAGCTTTGCACCTTTGCACCCAGCAGGGTACCAAAGGAAGGCACATAAATGATTTCAACATTAATAATGCACCATTGATTATTGTTCTGCTGTTTAAAGGTGAATGCCAAAGCTTTTTGAACAGCAGAGCAGGTTCTCAGGGAAAGCCTCATTTACATTTTGAAAAGTGCACCTTATTCCCAGGAGGTTTTCCTATTGCTTTCAGTCAATACTGACTCTTTTTGAACTTGCTTTTCCCCCACTATACTGACTCTCCGGACCTTTGCACCTTGCGATATGACTGCTTGACATTTACTGTGTATAGCTTAGTTGGTGGATACTCATGTCCACCAAATATGCTATCTAAGCATATTGATTGTGTTTCTCACATTCAGTACATTTCTGTTTTATCGCCTTGGTGTTTTTCATGGTTACCTTTTCCACCATAGACTCAAACCCACACTGCTTGTATTTGTGACTGAACTACAGCAGATGTAGGGTTCCACTGTATTTTGCAGGCAAACTCTTTCTTCCATAGACGTGAACAACAGCTCACCAGCATCTACCCTGCAGCTAGTCCTGTATTAAGGTTATTCGAGTCTTTGGCTTTCTATAAAGGTATTTGTCAGCATAATATACAACATACCACAAATCCAGGAATAGACCACATCTAGATTCAGTCTACCTCATTTACTTCCAGACAAGTTATAAGGTGGAGCCCAAACATCTCAGTACTTATTGATGAGAGCTATTACTAAAACAAAATATAGTGACCATGTATTTGTATTTGTTAAAAGGAATACACTGATTTGTTTACAGAAGAAATTCCACTTCATGACACAACTGATTTGCATGTGTATAAGCAGAATCTGCAGAATACATTCTGGTCAGGGGTGCAATACCTTCAAAATAGTTTGCAGTTATATGGAAAATCTACAATAATATATTGTTGAGACAAGGACTGTCATCATATGATTTTCACCACAGGATCATAATGTCCAAAATAATTCACAATAGTGATATTATCGCAATATCTAAAGGAAATGTGAATACATTATCACTAAATAATCAGTGTTGTTTATTGTGTTTAATTTTGTATTTATTTTTTTATAAATAATAACACTGATATTACGAATAAGGAGAGCGATTCTGTAACCATAAAAGTGCAAATTTAAAGCATAAAATAGAACAGTTAACACAACACTGTAACACTTCCCATGTTAGGAATATCATAATTATTGAAATTTCCTGTTGCAGAAATTTTAAGAGGAGCTGGATTGTTTGCTTGATATTATGATATGAGTATTTTTTACATGATAAAGTATTTTTCTTTTATATCAAGGTAGTTGTCAATTCCAGTATATTGCTACACCCCTAGATGATACCTGCTTTGTTAGGCAATTCACATTGTGTGAGGTTGATGGCCTTTGTGATCAATATTCCACCAAACAATTGATATATGGCCAAGACAGGAAACACTACTTGTTCCCTTCCAGAGATTAATGAGAGGCAAAGTCTGAGCGTGTGGAAACATAAAGATAATCTTCAGTGCCACATAAAAGGTTGGGCAAATTAGCTATCTTACTAGACTGGCCATCTCAGCATCTCTCAGCACATTTACTGAACATCGAATACAGCTCTTTCAACCATTTTCCCTTACTCAATTATTGATGATAATTATCATGGTGTGCTCAGTGTGCACAATAACAATATATTCTTAACAAGAATCAAGTCCATGGGCATACTCTCCACCTAATTTTTATTGGTATTCCGAGGCTTTTATTTTTTTTTCTCTCGACTGGAAAACTCTTATAGTAGTGATTTGTAATACTACATGTTACTATTAATGTGATTTAGAAGTACCAACAAGCCACGGATAAAGGTAACGGCCTAAGAAATATTTTATTACTCATACAGCACCAGAGCAATTTCTGGTTGGTTTTTATTCTCTTACATTTCTTCTGCCTATATACTGTAGAATATTATCCAGTAAGTCTGTTTTCTTAAAATGACATGCCATCGTTTTTTTCATAACGCAAGACAACGTGTCCAAACCCCTAAGGTACAAAACTCCTGATGACACAAGAAAAGTCAACCAAAACTGTGACCTAATCCACATCACGTCTAAACCATGTAAAATCAACCTGTAAAATCGTGTAAAATGGACAAGTGCCACTAAACGCAAAACAGCTTCCTCCCTATCACGTGACTCAGACTGTCTCCTTCCTCCAACTCCCCATCCATTCCAGCGGAAAGGCCCCGTCTTGCCGTCTTCCAGTGCCGCAGGGCATGGGGCTAGCCAGCGGTGAGTTTCCATCAATTAGTGCGCCCCTGCGGCCTTGTGGCAGAACCCACCTTTGACTGCAGAGAGATATTGATTAGTTCAGCTGCACTGTCAGTTCTGGGGCGAGCAGATCCGGGTGATCCAAGGCCTTCACCGGAGACAAGCTCATGTTGGGTTTTTGACACATGTAGGCACACACATGCACATGCAGGTAGACACGTACAGGCACTGGAGCACACGTATGGCCGCACACAACACAAGTTTATGTGCATTAACAAACACACACACACACACACACACACACACACACACACACACACACACATACACACACACACACACAAACAAATCCTGCTATATACAGTATATTTAACACACACACACATACACACATACACTCAAACACACACACACGCACATGCACACGCACACGCGCACACGCACACGCACACGCACACGCACACGCACACACACACACACCATCGGGAGGCATTGTTTCTCTCAGATGGGAGAAGGTGGATGAGAGGAGAAGTCGAGGAGAGTTGCTTGTCAGGAGAGTGATGGCAGAGAACTGACAAGTGCTTGTTATTTTATTTATTTATTGTTCCAGTCCTAGCTACCCTAGTTCCCATGAAAACAACATGCTGGAGATCTTGCAGACTGAAAGGAATACTGACTATAAAGGAGCTGAACTATACAGTTACAGTATACTGCAGCAGTTGAATCTGGCGTGTCTCTGATAAAATGATGGCTACACTGTTTAAGTAATTTGATTTTATTTGTTGTTTACTACCATTGTATTACTGTAATAGAAATATAATGACAAGAAAATGTGTTGTTTTTTGATTGAATGCAGTTGTATTTGCACAACTTTTACAGTAAATAAGAAAACATAAAATATATATTATTAATCAAATGTCCATGAGGAAATTATATTCCAGTTTTATAACCTAGAAAATGTATTCATGTGACACTACTCCTTAGAAAAAATGCAGCCACACTTCAAAATATCCTTGCTAAAACGAATAAGGAAGCTATTAAAAAATCAACCAAGGGCTAATAGACTACTATGAGTCATGCAGATACAAAATGCTAGTACACTAAGCACTGAGTGCGAAGGGGTCCAGCGCTCAATACACTGTAAGCTGCATCAGCAAACTGTGTGATTCTGAACTCAATCAGGGTGAGGAATAAAGACAATACAAATAGTCTTTATCTCTACACACCCCCGCCCTTCACCCACAACCTTCCCCCTGCCCTATAACATACTGCTATGTCTGGAGCAAAGGGTAAGCATAAGACTCCCTGTGCTGACTGCTTTACCCATGCAGAACAAAGTTACTGACTTGCACCCCCTGTTGTTCTTTCTTCCTGTTGGTTAAATAAGCCATTCCACCTTCCTTTCATCGCCCTTAGCCTGGCTTACATAAGCTGCCATCCTATTAGGAATTAGAGCCTTGTACTGATGGGCGCAGTGGTATGTCTGGAACAATATACTGGGCATGTCCACGGAAATGTTTTGTGTGTGTAAATATATGAAAATGAGAAGTTCAACAGGAAATATTGTCTACTAATTACACTAATTAAATAATTTTACTGTGCGGATACAGCAACAATGTTTTTATAATGCTGTTTTTTTTTTATCACAAAGGGGATTCCAGACATATGTGTAAAGCCGTCTATATTATATGCTGTATTTGTATATGTTTGTATCTCTGTGCTACTGAGTTTAACCATCGTCCCTGTCCTCTGACAAACGGTGACATCCTCATGTATGCAGGAAATGAGTTGACACATTGCCCATCTGGTCTGTCAGCCTCTGATTTGCAGCATAAGTAAGGTGTCATTTCCCTACTAGAAATGCATACAGCCGCTCAAATTGATTGTGTAGCCTCACTGCGTCTGGTGCCAAGAGGCCAAAAGAACGGTCATAATTGAGAGGAGAATTAGCGAAACCTTAAATATACGGCAGGCGATATATCATTACCCATAGACTTGACCCTTCCTGAACCCTGCCTGCTCCCATGAGGGTCTGTGCTCAAGTTGCCGTGTCTCGGGTGCATGGCAGCCTCCTTCTCAAACAGCTAAATCAACAGCGTATTTCCACAGCTCGCGTTGGAGCGTCTTGCTTCAACGCTTCCATGAAAAACTAATCATCTGTTCATCATGGACATCAAACACTCTCATGCCGCTATGATTAGGAAAGGCAATCTGATAAAGAGCCGGTAGTCCAGATATAATCATTTTGAGATTAAAAATGACCCCTCCCCTCCTTCTCATTATTCAATGTCCCTATTCCTCATGTCAGGTACCCTCTTTAAAGTTCAAGCAAGGACGCAACATTGTCATCTTGTATATAATTGCTGTTGGCAGTTGGTGACTGACTGCTGGCCACAATGTCCTGTATTCTGCACTCCACAAATGCAGATCCACAAGGTCTAGATTTTTATGTCTTATTTTGCCTGACAATCAGAAAAACCCTTTCATGAATTACATAGAACTAAGAAGGCTGTCTGCACAAAGAGGACATATACATTAGAAATGTAAATATCCATTCCTAACATATACTGTGTGTCTTTAATCTCAGAGAGTATCGCTATGCATTTCCAGATGAAGAATTCATACAGTAATTAGAATAGACTTTGCCGACAGACAGGCTATGCAGTTTTACATATCTACTTTTGAAGCAAATATGTGAATTACGACAGAGGTCAAAGCAATCTCCCTGTCTCCCTAATAGCCAACAATAATGATTGCGATGAAAAAGTTGAACAAAGTGTATAAGGGGGAAAGAGTGCAGTTGTTCCAAGGAAACCTTTTAAAGTTAGTTGTATTCTCAGTTCCCACGAGATCAGAGAAGAAGATGATTTATTATGTACGGAGACTCTCTCAAGCCTAAAACAATTACCTGCAGATGCCCCTGTGTTACTTAAGCAAATAAAGTGAAAATAAAAAGTGGCTATGGAATGTTTGATATACACCCGGTGAACATAATAACATTTTGCGATTTCCACAAAGTGGATTGGAATGAAATTAGAGGCCCCTGTAGTCTGTAATGAAATGTGGTGTCTTACAACTCTAATGCATTTTGTCATCATGTGAACACATTAATGGTCTTTGCTAACATTCCTTTGATTGATGCAGGCTCCAGAAAATAAGACAAGCTAAACATTAACATTGAAGGAGTCTAGATGTATACTGTGCAGCAATTCAGTTAAGGTTTATTTAGAGATGACAAATTATATGAACAGCTAAAATAAAATTTCAGTTGCTTGATTGGTTTATCAATTTTATGTTTTGTAAGTGATTTAGCCCTAAAATTGATGTGGTACTAACATGTTTACATTGCTATAGTACTTTAAAATGTTAAATAATATTACTCACCACATTCTTTCATTAGACTTTTGCATTACATTCTTTTTACTCTCAACATATCAGATCAAAACTAACAAGGATTTTCTTGTTCTGACATGTATTCCGAATCAATTTTACATCAAATATAAATCACATCTTGGAAATTGCAGACACCCGTTGTTTTCCAAATTGCAATTAATAGGCTACACACATATAGTATAATACATCTTTACATGGCCATTGTATACTTTTTCCTGAAACAACATTATGAAGTGACACTGGTTGTGTTTCAGGTAAGATCTACGAAAGATTTTAAGAGTTAGATTAGTTTCAGATTATGTTATGTAGATTTAAATATGTGCCCATAATAGTGCATTATAAGCAGTGAGAAACCTCAGTGAGTTTTTCAAGACTAAATCTATCAATGAGGTTATGCTACACAGTGACTGCATTGTAGCTGTTAGGAATCATTTTATTAATAAAGTCTTGTTTGAATGGGAAATTAAATTAGTTTAGTTGAAAGAGCAGAGGGATACTTCTTTGATACAGGCAAGTAGCACTCTAGGCTAACAGTTTCTTGACTATTTTGTTAAGTTTAGTTTGTTGTTGTTGTTAATGACCCCCATGTAAGAAGTTGACAGATGGAACTGTATTAGCTAGGAGGTGCTCACTGAGACTCCTAACCAGACAGGCTGGTCAAATGGACCAGTGGACATCCCACTGGGACAGCCTAACATGAAATACAGTGGGCCTACAACAGAGGCCATAAAGACAAATCCCCTGGGCCGTAGCTTCGCTCATATGCTATTACAAATCCAACCTCCAGGCAAAGTTTGCAAAAATATTTCCGCTGTAAACAAAGACCCTGTTCTCATCATCTGCTATGTTCAGTTTAAGACTTCAACATCATTCAGGGGTAGCTATGAATCAAAATTAAATTCACAGCCTGCATTTAAACTTCAGTGTGTCTAATTTTATTGTCAACCTCTATAAAGCTAGTTGGGGAAGGGGGGGGGGGGGGGGTTAGGGCCTTATGGGGGTGAAGGGGAGGCATTGGCTAATGTGTGAATAATGTCAGAGGTGGGGGTGGGGTGACGAGTGAATGTGGGGTTTGGGGTGGGAGAGAGGGAGGCATAGATGGTGTCGTCTGGCAGCTCATCTATATTTTATGCTGCCACTCAGACAAATGAAACACGAGCCACACAGAACAAGGGGGACCCTCTGACACTACAAAGGCTAGTCCTACGGGTGGCTTCCTCTTGAAGCTAGCCCCGAACTCATGCTGAGGATCTGCTGGGGTCTCATTAACCCTTAAACAGGCTTGGTGAGGGGTAACCGTACAGGAAGCTAATTACCCCACAGAAATACCCCTCCCAAAATGCAAAAAAATGCGTGCGCACACACATACTGCAAGTGTGTGCTGGAAGCTTGTGAGTACACCCAGATCTCCTTTGCTGTAATGATTAACGTCTTTGCTGTCACACAATAGCGGTATCTCATGATTAGCGTAACAGTACAGTGATAATGAGGATGGGGAAAAGATAAAAGGCTGGAAGATGAACATAGCGGTGGACGAATAGACATCATAGGAAGTGCTAATTGAGGTAATGCAAAGAGCCAAATTCGGAGTCCGATTTACATAACACGCCGCGGCTTGGTTTGGCCGTCTCTAATGACGGTAATGTCTTAACAAATTAATTTGGCTAATTAGGCACGCCCAGCGGAGCTCACCAACAGATTTGGCAGATTAAACAAACAGACGTTGATTACCCCTGGGCGGGCTGAGAGGTATGTTGGGCTACTGCACTGTGCTACGACCACAGCAGTAGGCGACCATGCCTACAGTATGGCATCCTAATGCTCTGGTGCTCTGGACGCAGTGTAGCAATACCAGATGTAGCCTACTGTTAGCTAATTCATACCTGTCCTGCAAAACATAAGGATGTTGATAGTAACTCATGATTACAAAGAATACAACTGTAACTGGACATATAACTGTAATTGTTTTCAGAAGTCTACAAGAACTAAATATAATAACTTAATGGCACCATTACCAACACCATCAAAAACACACACACAACTTACTCTACTGGGGGTGATTTTTGGAACTCAACCTGGCAGAAAACAATGCAACACATTATCAGTATGTTCAATGGATCCCACAAATATTACATTGGGTTGAATTACTTTGCTTGACAGCTACATGCTGCAAGGACTAAAACTACCCTTTTAACATTTGTGTGAAATCTATCAATGTTATATACTGTATACAAAGCAGACTCATTCCCTGACATTCCCTGATGATTGGTTTTACTGTATGAAGAAAAATCTAGTTTCCTTGACTGAAGATTATGAAATATTTGTAATTATCATTTTACATTTTGAATATAATTAGTCACTGTGGAATTGGAGTATACTTGTTATTTTCACATTTATGTTTTACGATATGACTCCAAGTCATAATGCTGGCACAATTCTGTAAAATAAACCTTCTACTGTAATAGCAGCTACAGTATAGGCTACAGTAGCTATAATATACCGTTCATACAGAATATATCCATATCCACGCAGTACATACATACTGCATACATGCACATATACTGTACATATCCATCTATGCATAGACACATGTATATTTTATCATGGATTAAAAGGGTGGGTGTTTGGAGGCCAAATATCAAACACCTGTGTAAAATGCCTCAGGCGGAGTGTGAAATCCAAAGGTTACCTGGCAAAGAGAGCACAGCACAGCAGCTCACTGAACCTATCTGCTGTCTTATTATTCTCAACAGTCTCCCTGTGATAAACACATTCAATAAGGCAGCTTCCCAGGAGAACATGCCCCTAGCCACCCTTTATTCATTCATACATCGGCCCCTTTGCTTCAACTTGCCAACAGAGCAGGCTATCTCACCTGCGTAACGTTCGGAGGTAGTCTGCGGGAATTAAAGACATTAGATGGATCTTCCAGCAACACATTGCGGTTACATATCAAACGGAATCATTTTATGTTTTGGATTAGATTGGAGATTTCTGGTGATCCTTTTCCCCTCCCACGCAGTGCCTTTCCCTGGGCTGATCCTAGTTTCCCTATATGCCTCCTGTCCATGTGCGCTGTTTAGTGACAGCTGCTGGCCTCTTTGAAATGAATAGATTATGAGCAGTAATTAGGCATACACCACAATCAATGTGCTCCGAGGCACGGCCTCGGGGTGGGGGCGCCCATGGAAGCACAGGGGAGCACCCATGTGTCTTTGTGCTTGTGTGTGAGCGAGAGGGGAGGGGTATGGCCAGGAACTGCAGGGGAAGTCAGGAAGGAACCCTAGGGGCAGTGTGGGTGTGTGTGTGTGTGTGTGTGTGTGTGTGTGTGTGCGTGTCATAGAACTATGGTGTGCGTGTGTCTGTGTGTGTGTGTGTGTGTGTGGTGACAGGTGGGGGTCTCACTGAAGGAGCAGGTTAGAGGTGGTGGAGAGGGTGTGAGTCTAATGAAATGAGTGAGTTGTGTGTGCGTGTGTGTGTGTGTGTGAGGGTGAGTGTGCATGTGTGCGTGTGTGCGTGTGTGTGTGTGTGTGTGCGTGCGTGCGTGTGTGTGTGAGTGGCAGTGTGTAGAGAATGTCAGTGTTTGTGTATCAGGGGTCACAGCACAGCAGCCTGCACTGTATAATGACTATAATGTGCTGTACACTAAGTACTATATATCTCCCTGCTTTCAGGAAGCAAGGATGACAGACATCATTATCATTAATAATAATAATAATAATAATAATAATAATAATAATAATAATAATAATTATTATTATTATGCTAATTATAATAAAAGTAATAATACATTTTATTTCAGGACGACTTTCAAAACACTCACAGACATCTTACATTTTATAGGCAAATATAAAGATGTATAAAACCTTTGGTTCAGTTATAAATACTATATTGCAGTAATCATTTTACTAAGGCATGTACATTTTAGAAACAAGATACATTAAATAAAGACGATTTTGGGAAATATATACAAAATACAAAATAAAATACATGAATCAGTAGTGGTAAAATAATAATGTGATTTGCTATTTATGAAAGCATTTTCATTAGCAGTTCTGATGTTTAATTTAAGATGATCTAGATGAGACATCAAGATATCCATTTTATGTCAAAAAGCAGTGTTAGGGCAACCATGAATTGTACACAAAACAAGTATAAATGCCCCACTGGCACAATTCCCACCACCCACCACAGACTAAACTGGATAACTCAGATTGTATCTTTAAATCAGACCAAGTAGAGAGAGTGGATTGGTATTATGTTATTAAGGGAACATGGTGTGATTTGGAGGCGGGAGGGTGCGTGGAGTGGTTTGGGGTGTTAAGCAGAGGGGAGGATGGTGTTGTCCCATATATGCCCTGCAGTAATGTGTCTCGCTCCTTTTTAGTATCAGTACTGGACGACCTGCTTGTGATCTCCTACTTAATTAACATATGATTGTTAGCGGAGGCTGGTTGGAGGCTCTGAGACACGCACGCACGCACACGCACACGCACACAAGCACACATGCACACTCACGTGCACAGCCACGCAGACGCAAATACACACACAGAGCCACTGCAAATGTGTACCAGATGCTCAGAGAAGTCCTACAAGAAGATATATAACTGCATTTATATTAAATACTTAAAATGATACTTGAATTTTCCACGTGCGCGTACGAGTGTGCGTGCGTGTGCACGCATATTATTGAGTTTATATGCAAAGCTCTTTCGTTTTGTCTGCCTTGAGATCGCTCACTCCGCTGGTAATGAGGGTAGATCTGGTCATATTTGTTCTGAAAATGGCTCTAGTCCACTTTAATGGGGTTATGAATTTGAAGTAGTGAATGGCCTCCATGTGTATGTATTTGTTCACTCTGTCCTACCTCATTTAGACGTAATGAAGACACTGGCCTGGCTGTGATTATCCCTGGCAGTGAATAATGTGTGTTTGATACGGGACCAGCTAGAAGGTGCGCAGACAGACACTGAGGCCTGAGGAGATTGCATTCAGATGCAATATTTGCAGTGTCAGCTAGACACTGCCCTCTTTAAAAAATCTCTAGATTAGCAGAAACCCCTGCCCCATTATCACCAAGCCCCCCACGAGAGACGATAGGAGAGAGAGAGAGAGAGCGAGAGAGAGAGAGAGAGAGAGCGAGAGAGAGAGAGAGATCGAGGGGAGACTGCATGTGTGTGTGTGCATGTGTGTGCGCACAAGCGTGCTGACTAGTTGTGTTGAGTTACTTTATAGTGTCTGATGGTTTGCATGCATGTGCACAGTAGTTGGTTAGGATGTCCAGTTAGTGAGTGTGAGTGTGCGTGCATGTGCGTGTTTGTGTTTGCTCACACAACACAGCATCTCAGTGACATCAAAGAGCCATGCAAACTGAGCCCCTGGCAGCTTTCACACACACACACACACACACACACACACACACACACACGCACGCACGCACATGCACACCTGCACTAATAACCCCGTGTGTGCGAGCATCTGTGTGTAAAACAGAGCCTACAGTACTGTACTGTACATGGTTGTCATTTTCTGTAATAAACAGAGAGAGAGAGAGAGAGATGGGGGGTGAGAGAGAGATTGAGAAAGAAAGAGAGAGAGAGAAAGAGCGAGGGGCGAGAGAGAGAAAGAGAGAGAGAGAAAGAGAGAGAGAGAGAGAGAGCGAGGGTGTGAGAGAGAGAGAAAGAGAGAGAGAGAGCTATAGCATAAGAATGGCTGCAGATGGTGACAGAGGAATAATGAAGGGAGTGAATAGCAGCAGAGACCTGTCTTCCCCATCAGTTCTCTGTGTGATACGCTCACACAAGGTGAAGCCATTATTTGTAAAATCACACCAAGTCTGACTTGCTGCTCTTATTCTCATGTCATGTCTTATAGATCCACAAAAATGGGTAAGTGTGAACCGCAGTACATTATTTAGTTTACCTGTTGATTCATTATATGCAGACGTACTGTACATCACCAAAAACAACGTTACACACCTGGACTTGTGTCTGGGATCACTATTTAAAATGAACACAGTGCTGTAATGATAGACAATGCTGCATCTTAGTGCTGCATGGATGATAATCTTCTCTACTTCATATACTGTAGCTCCCATAGGCTTACAGCAGTCGCCACGCCAACCACCACCACCTTTATGGACACTTCCAAACATCAGCAGTGAGCTTGAGCAAACATTGGGGATCTAAGGGTGCAATGACGGAATTGAGGAGCATACCTTTGACATAGAGAATAGATGGGGAATAAATCATTTGACTTTGCTAGACCACAATAGATGGTCTATATTAATCATTAATCGTACCTTGTGCAAGAAAATTGAGGAATATATAGATTGTTTTAAATATTTGTTTCTTTAATTATTGTGTTTTTGACATGAGCAAGAGAGAGACAGAACGACAGAGAGAGAGAGAGACTGAGAGAGGAGTGCAGAGCGCCCGGTTCAATTAACGTCGTAAAATAAAATACTTTGTAAAAGGGAAATAAATGCCGCAGTGAGTGGAAGATTCATGCGCTCAAATAAACTGGAGCTTTTGAATATTTAATTGGCAAGGCCCTAATTATGGCCATCAGACAGTTCTTCTAAACACACTCACCGCTCTTTTTCTCTCATCACTCTTTCCCCCAGCCTCTCAGTTTGGCTGTGGACGAGGCCACGGTCCGGGTGTATTTTTCCATGCCATTAATATTTGATGAAAATGGGCCCGGCTACATCAGCTGCTCCTCGCCACTAAGAAACGCGGCCTCCATTATGAGCCCTCCGCTGCCTCTCAGCCACGTACATTAGCAAGATGACAGAACTCCACCAAACCCATGCAGGCTGCATGGAGCTGCAACACAGTGTTAAAGTATTGGTTTAGTGTCTATTACCGTGTGTACTATGTGCACATGTGTGTCCGTGTGTGAGTGTGTGTGTGTGTGTGCGTGTGAGCGGTGGCCTGTCAACTAATGCTACTCGATGTTGAGAAACAGTTGGGTGTAAGCTATAATTGAACTGAGACTAATAATGAAAGCCGATCTGGAAGCCCTTGGCAATATGCTAAAGATATTGATGCAGCTAATAATTCAGGGGAAGACGGAGAGAGTGCTGGAGAAATCTTTCTTTTTTTTTCTTCTTTTGCTAGATCTTTCCCAAGAAGCTGGGAAATAAGACACTCAATTAAACAATGTAAATTCAGTTTTTATCAAAACTTCCTGTTTCTGTGACATGACTGGCAGAATATGATTTGAAGAACATGCTGGTGTTGTTTGACAGGGCAGGTAGTTACCCTCTCAACACCTCCCCCACTCCTACGCACACGCACATACACACACAGACACATGCACGCACACACACACACACACACACACACACACACACCACATGTCCACATCAAAGGGTGGCTTTACAACTCCCTGGGGAGGTTAGGCAGTCATTGCTAGGGTCCATACGTGTGTGTGAGCCGTAGTCAAGGACCTCCATAATGACCAAGTCAACCTTACGACTCTTGTCTGAGAGCCTGGCCCCTTGGGGTGAGGCCAGGGGTTTGTGGTTGAGTTGGTCGTGGAGGGGAAGGGGGGGATTGGAAAGGCAGGTCACTTAAATGTACCCCGTAATCTGAAGATAATGTGCATTCCCTTGGCGGCTCAGAGGAGCAGAGTTTGACTGGTAGATTTATGTTTGATTTGCACAAACACTATAGCCTCATTTGATGATCATATAAAAAAATGAAAGGCACACAAATTACAAATGCAGTCATTCATTATCTTAAAAAACATGGGGTTATTTCAGAAATGTTGGGAAACTGGACGATGTAATATATTGAAATGTAATGTTTTACACAGATTTGACCCATATGTATAATTTGTTGTGTCTGTTATAACAAACTACAGTAATATGCTTTTCTTGCTGCTCAACTAAATTATTCACAGGGCCAGAGAAATTGGCCGAGACATGCACTTTGGTCAAAAACATAAATGCTGGTAAAATGTGAAATGAATGATTGGCAAGTTCCATCTGCGGGGCTAAAAAGGCCAACTTTGGGTTGAAGCTCGGCTGGGACGCCAAATGCAAAGAGACAGGTTAAGTAGAGTAGAAAGCACATCTTCAGCTCTTGGCCAGCTTGATTAACATCAAAATTAAAATTTTCTCTCTGAAAGGTTTTTATGCATCTGCCTATGGCTTTCTTCACCCGGATGTTTCAGGTTATCAGGCTAACATGAACTAGAAAAGGCTATAAAATACGATGTGTGTGTGTGTGTGTGTGTGTGTGTGTGTGTGTGTGTGTGTGTGTGTGTGTGCGCGCGCGTGTGTGTATGTGTGTGTGTGCGCGTGCTTATGTGCATGTGTGAATGTGTGTGCGTGTGTGAGAGAGGAAAAAATTAAGAGAAAAAAAAGAATGCAACATTTTTACTTGGTCTAGGCTTCACACACTCGTTACACACTTGTTAATAAACTGGTAATATGCTGTTTACAACATATATATATGTGAATACACTATTAATCTGTGGTGAATACAATATTCTTCTGTCGCATACTAATAGAAATAAGATTACTAAAAGATATTCCAAGCCTTGTCTGAATCGCTGGCTGCTGAGTAAAACTATCTCTCAATGCAAAGTGTAAACTATCAAGGGAAATACAGAACACAAATTAGTCAAAGAATTACTACAGAAACACAGCATCCAGCTGCAAACCAATCCTAAATGGTTGAAGTCCCAACATGGTGGTTGTAATAATTCTTAATTGGATGATAGGAGTCACACGGGCCTATTGTTTAACACTTTGCACTTTTGCATTGTTCCACAATGCACTCTCACTTTACCCCCACCCCAAACCGCAATCTCATTTGCATATTCATTGAGATATCAATTATTTATCTCTCACCAAGACACAATGACTTTCTGCATTACTACTTGGGTTCAGACAGTATAGGGCATGTTAAGAGTGTGCATTTTTACTGAATAATACATTAACCCAGCGGAATAAATCAACAAAATCAAACAATACAACATAAG
This sequence comes from Amblyopsis rosae, assembly GCA_025399935.1. Taxonomy (NCBI): domain Eukaryota; kingdom Metazoa; phylum Chordata; class Actinopteri; order Percopsiformes; family Amblyopsidae; genus Amblyopsis; species Amblyopsis rosae. Next base: position 1,340,209 of record JAODTR010000018.1, read on the forward strand.
GAGGAAAATAGGTATTGAAGGAAGGAAAGAACATTTTCACAAAATTAAGGATGGTAAAGAATATTGACATAATCATATATCAATATTGAATATTTTATGTTGTTGTTAATATTGCTTACCATACAAAATTAAAACTATTTTAAATGTGTAACAACAACATGTTTTAATTGTTTACAGATGCATGTGCAGATTTAAATTATATTTCTTATTAAAATTTAATCAGTAGTAACAATTACTGTAACAATAAAAATTTGTTAAAAAATTGCATGAAATGTTAAAATACAAATTCCACACTTAGAAAGCAAACTGTCTTTATATTCCACCAGATTACCAGATTACATTTGTTATGTGTTCTTGGTCACACTAGCATGTACACACACATAAACACACGCATACAGACGACTAACATTTTAAGCGGCATTAGTGTAGAAAAGAAGTAGAGCACAATGTAAATGCAATTTCTGAGGAGCTTGTGAGCAATCACACAATCATCCATAGCGCCTGAGACACTTTCACACGCTGTTGCTTCAACACGCAATCATTCTACCAAATAATAAGATGACTTATCAATATAGAAGGTCATAGATGCTGAATTGCACATGCAAGCACGCGCGCGCACACACACACACACACACACACACAAACAAACAAGCCTACAATAACTTTGACTGAAAAAATCACATCCTCATCAGCCAATACTATTTCTCCTGCAAGCACTCAATTGCTCCCCTCTCTCTCTCTCCCTCGCTCTCTCCCTCCCTCTTTCTCTCTCTCTCTCTCTCTCTCTCTCTCTCTCTCACACAGACACACACACACACACACACAGGCATGCATAAACACGCAGAAATACACAGCACACACACACACACACACACACACACACACACACACACACACACAAGAGCACCACAGCTTCGCCCCTTGCCTGAGCATAGAATAGATGACCGCACTTACTTTAAATGTCCTGTGAAGGAAAGGCTCCCCCTCCTCCTCCCCCTTATTTCTCCTCCGCCTTCTTCCTTCTTTGGACTGACTCCACTCACAGCAAAGTTGAGAAGAAGGAGGTGAACACAAAGTATGTCTGCCATAAGCTTCCATCCACTATTAGGAGACAGACACCGCTAAAAGCAGGTGGTCCCTGTGTTTTTGTAAAGTTTTTTTGTTTTTTTCCCCAAATACATTTTCTCCAGCGCGCTCTTCATACCTCGCACGGATGCAGACTGCTTTCTCTGCATCTGGTTGCACAAGCACAATCAATATGGAAGGGGAGAGCTATTTTATGATTGGAGAAGTTGTTGTGTTTTTGGTGGTGAAATTCATTATTTAGTATCTGAACCTTCAGCAATTCAGTATCATTTATTCATAAAGTCCCTTTTTGCCAGGAGGAAATGGATACAGCTGCAGCGAGCAGAGAGAGAGAGAGAGATAGAGAGAGAGAGCGAGAGAGAACACAGCGGGGAGAGGAATAAAGAGAGATAAAAAGAACAACTGGCATAGTGGTGGGGGGCACTGGTGATGATAATATTGATCAGCACCATCTTCAAATATATATATATATATATATATATATATATATTTTATTTTATTTTATTTTTTTGATTGACAGATGGAGAGCAGTGGGGAGGCTGTGAGCGGGAACAGGCTGTGAACATCACATGTCAACGTCACTCCATTAAAAGGGCTTCTTCTGAAGCGCCAGGGTCGAGCGCGGCACGCCACAGAGGCAGATTTTAAGGAATCATTCACAATGATGTTTGTTTGCCCTTTAAAACAAAAAGCACACATGAGAGCGGCAGAGAGAGAGAGAGAGAGAGAGAGAGAGAGAGAGAGAGAGAGAGAGAGACATCTGAGGAGAAGTTTTGTGAGTAACAGCGACATTTCTGTTCTCAGAAGCAACATATTCAGTGATAGTTGTGGACCGTATACAACCATTGACTGACGTAGGCATGGCTGTTCCATTCACTGTGAAATACACACTCTCTCATGCACACACACACACACACACGCACAAACAAACAAACGCATACACATATGCACACAAAAACAACAACAACCAAAGAGGCAATTTAAATGAGAAGAAAATATTCTGTTGCATTTTCTCTGAAGCTCTAAACGTACTGCGGGTACTCGCTGAATGCCGTGTTCAGAGATGTATGAAAACATTTAGAGCGCAATGTTTTCTCATGCTGTTTCCATGCTTTTCCCTGACAGAGAAATCTCTCTCGCCCGCAGAATGTGGGGAGAAAAGGGCTTTTTTTTCATTGTCTGTTTTGTATTCTGCAATCTGAAAATCGTTGGCACTCTTGAATTATTTAGATCCAACTTAGTGCGACGCAAGCGCCAGAGATTGCTAAGATTCATCTCAGTCAGGAGGTAAAGAATGAGGCACACCTGTAGCTACAATAGCCTTTGGCTTCGTGGCGCCAATGGCTGCCACTGCTTCCTGTGCTTGTTTCAATACACAAACAAATTTAATAAAATAATAATAAAATAAATCATATAAAAATAAATAAATGCAGATAAAAAAAAAAAAAAAAACACATCTGAAATTGTCATATCAACACATGAGGCGCAGGCTATGCATTTAAAAGGTTTCAACATAAAGACATTGAGTGTACACATACATATATATGACATTATTATAATGTTTTATTATTATATAACACATTATGTTATTTTATTTAATATTTTATTTTGTTATGTTGAGATTGTCAGTGAGGCTAGTTATTATTTTTATTTCCTGATTATGATCCCCCTAGACCAAATAAATACATTAAAATATACCTCCTCTTAATAAAACCCTTCCTATATTCCATTGTGAAACGTGGACAAACGTTTTTTTCATATTCATTTAAACGTAATGTTTTTTATACAGGTGTTATGGATGTGTGTAATCTAGATTCGTCTGATTAATGACTGGAGTTAATGTAGTGCTGTTATGCGTTTCAGTTTGTTGACTTGTGTGTTGTGCTAGAAGTGCTCCAGGGACTGAATAGCACGGTGTTGCAGTTAAGTTAGGATCTAGGCTAGGGAACATATATTGAGCCACAATGCCTGCCTGAGGCATATTAAGAAAAGCGAGATTAGAGCAAATTATTGTCTTTGAGTTTTAGATTGGTTTTAAATGTACATGGCAACTATATATCTATAAAAAAATATCTGTAAAGTAGGATGGTTAAAATGATGTACAACTCTACAGAAGAAAAGTATTGTAATTGCGAAATGTGAAAGTATATATATATATATGTGTATATATACACACACATACATATACATCATGTGTACCTAGAACAACATTAGCATTACTATTATTGACATTAATACTAAGCATCTTCTTAAAATACCTTTCCAGAATGAGAGTGGTTGACTTGACAAATGGTTATTGTTATTAAACACAGGACCATCACTTACTATACTTTAAAACAGTGATGTGATTGTTTCTTTTTTTTTATCTGTCTGCATTTCAAATCCCAAGGGAGTCTTGTTTTCCTCTGATGTCATACATGTGTGCTTAGCGTAATGCTAAGGAACCTTCATATTCATACCATCTCCCACCTCACAAGGCAGATGATTCATTGCCTCACTCGTGACTTCAGAACTCCTTAGATCAAAAGTATCTAAATGTATTTAATAATAAAGTTGAAACACGCTGTTGTCTCCATGTTCATATGACTAAACCACTATCTAATCGATGTTCGCCAAATGAATGAACTGGAGACTCAATGTGCATCTTTCTCTCATTGCATAAACTTAGCAAAGAATCGTCCTTCACTGGAAACTTGTCTTTCTCGGACACACGGCGCATCCAGAGAGTTCCACTCCGAGGTGAAATGTATCACTCACACAGCAGTGCAGGGAGAACAATTCCCTTTTATGTTTCCTGATTGGGAAGTGCATAACTTGTTCGGGTATGGATGGACTGGCAACTCAGGAGCCAGTCATGTCAGCTGTCCATCAAACTGTCAAAGCACTAAAAGCGGGGTTCCTGAGTCTATACAGTATCTCTGCAGTGTTAGCAGAACAGGACTACCATGGCCTATAGCCACAAAAAAGCAATCTCTACTCCTTCACTGCCTCTGCTAGCCAATTCCAACACCCCAGAGATTTCATGTCCCATTCTGAAGTACATGTTCATGCAGCTCAATGTGATACAATTAGGAGTTGATTATGTGTAAATTTAATCAAATGATGACTGAACTATTGTGGCGGTGTGACATATTGTCATTCGCTAGAAGCCCATCCACTGCCTTGGGAGAGTGGTAATTGATTCCCGGGCCTCCTGTGGGAACGCTGGTCGGCTCATCTTGCACAACAGAGTTCCAGAGGTTTCCTGGCATTTGGAATTTTAAGTTTACATCGTTATCTGCTTATGAACTTTGACCCTGAACACCTTGGAAAGTGAAATGAAAGGGGTTCCTCTGCTTTGCTGCCTCACAGTGAGGGAATATGGGAGAAGTATATATATTTTTATGAATACATTGTGTGTATGTGTGTGTGTGCGTCTGTGTGCGTGTGTGTGTGTGCGTGCGTGCGTGCGTGCGTGTGTGTGTGTGTGTGTGTCTAAGTGCGCGTGGATCTTGTGCAAGTACTTTGTGTATTTGTGGACTGAGGCAAATCTGCGTGGCTTCTTTCTGAAGCCTTTTTTCCACTGGGAAACTTTGAAAAATGTATGAGCTGTTGGACCATTGTGATTGTGTGTGTGTGTGTGTGTGTGTGTGTGTGTGTGTGTGTGTGTGTGTTCATGCACCTAGTTATCAGTATGCGATTCTGTGCACGCGTGCATGTTTGTGTGTGTGTGCACTTGCGTGTGCATGTGTTTGTGTTTGTGTGTTTGGCAGCTTCAAAGCACAAGTGTGCATGTTAACCTTTCCATTTTTTTTCACGTGGATCTAGAGTCTCAGTGTTGGCATGGTGCCTTTAAGTTCATAACTTGTTTATTACCTGTTATCAAACTGCCATGATAACAACTCAGCACTTTAAACCTGCCCTAAAGACATATTTAATGAGTGCTATGTCACCAAGAATCACATGGATTTGTCAAATGTACTCAACACAATTTATGACTAGCATATGCTCAACTTCAATTGAATTCCCCTGAACACAGTTAGGGTAAGGGTTAGAGAAATACATTATTAGGGAATTATTGGCCGGTATCTGGCAGCGTGCTAGTGTGCATCTTTAACATGCAATTTGCCCTACAGTAGGCAGGTCAGAACATATTTTGCTCTCATAGCTTATAGCATGTACGGATCAATTAAATTAGTCCCATTAGGCAAAGGAAACAGCACAGCAAGATATGAACAACGCACATACACACTTAGAGCTCTGTTTGTCTTTTCATGTGTTATTGTCACCATATCCCCTAGCAATATATTCGTGTGGCAAATGTTCCTAGTCATTTTATACACTAAAGGTGAGAAAATTAATCTGACATTTTCCTAGCGAATGAATAATGACCACATTTATATGTATTTTATACTCTGAATATGTTGATATTCTAACGTTTCAAATGCCTGGAAACCATACACATTGACAAAATGTAGCATGTGGTCTGTTTCTTAATATGATTCATACTGGTTCTATTCTATATAATGTTTGCTATTTGTTACTATTTGTATGATGTAATGTAGATACACTGTATGTACAGAGTGAAAAACTAAACTAACATGAATGACAGCACTTGATGGATGCAGAACAAATGTCAACAACAAACAAACCATCAAATAGTGTAGTGAAAAACACACACTGACGGTGACCTGTATATGTAGGCTACGTATTAAAAAGAGCCGGCTTGTGAGAACACTCGAAACGCATGCGTGCTTCATTGAGGATTAGGTCTTTGCGTATTGCTTGTCCACAGATCCCGGCAGTATTCCCAGTGAGACTGATTATCCAGGGCTGTCACAGACACAGGATAATTATGGGGTCTCCCTGAGGTCACCGCTCTTTCCCTGCCCCGAGTATGGAAATGTACGGCACGGCAACACGCCGAGACAACCGGGGAAGAATACACACACACACACACACACACACACACACACACACATGCACACGTACATGCACCAACCAACATACTGTACATACGGACATATATTCAAACACACATGGGCCTACATATGTATGTATCTGCTCTATTATGTTAATCAAGTTCAGGTAAGCTGACAGATAGCCTTGTTGAGACTAAATGTCTCTTTCCTGAAGGGACATGGGCAATAAAGTGGAAGTTACATACAAACGTACGGGTATACACTACATTGGATGCAAAGAAATAGGGCCTGTTTTACACAGTTACAGTAAATCCAATTCCCATTAGCTGTTGGTAGGGGTTTGACATTTCCAAGGAGATTCATTCAATAGGCAGTTAGTTCATTTGTAGATGGTAGAAACAAATATCCGACATAAGTCCTGTGGTTTTCAGCTATACTGGAACTGAGGAATATGATTATAAACAGTATTGACTTATTGAGGTGAGTAATATCGATGGGTGCAATACACACAGTGACTGTCTTCCGTGTCACAATTCTCCACAACACTTGTTGGTCTTATGGTCGCTTGTTTGTTCTATATCGCCCCCCAGTGGTCTAAATTTACAACCACACCAAAGCTACTTAGAGTCATACTGTATAGTATATACAGTGTGTACGCTACAGACCCAAACAAAATAACCCTATTTTTTATTAGGTCTGTTAAGCATGGCCCTTTAGGTCATGATAATAAAAAGGTAATGATAACGGTTGGTGAAAAAACACACAGAAAGGGAGAACAAAATGCAGCAAGGACACAATGACACAGTGAAGAAACCCAATGCTGTTACATGGTAGAGAAACATTACACCCAAGCCCCTTGTCTCTCCAAAATAAAACCTGCTGCAGACAGACTACTTAGAGGACCCACAGCACAGTGCTGAAGTGACCTTGGGTGAATTCTAGCTGCGCTATTTCTTTGCTTTTGTCAAAACACATAACACTAGCTACGTGTATATATATATATAACTATAACTATAGATAAAATGTCCTTTGAATTTTGAATTTCAGCTTTCCAAAGTGACTGCAGCAGGTGGCCAATGGCCCTTTTACATGCCCTTACCAAGTTTGTAGCCAAAAAAAGCAATGACATCACAGTTGTTTTGTTTCAACAAAGTGTTGATAGTAGCGTAAATAAATGATGAGGCGCAGGCTATGTCAGGTTAGAGTATATATGTTTCTCTCCCAGGAAAACATTTCATCATGCCAGAGAGTAAGAAACAACATTGCAAAATCGCACTTAGAAAAGTTATGCAGTAATGAAGGAAAGTTATGTAATAATGAAGAAAGAGAGTTGTCAAATATGAAAATAAAAACATATAAATTAGAAAGACAGTAGTCTACAGCATTTAATAGTTATCTTACTGTCCTGCTGAGTTCATTAGTATTTTATGTTTGCTTTAGAGAAATCACAGCTAGCTGCGGTTAAGATCATATCACAAGTAAACACCATGAAAGACACCCCCCTTTTACCCTTTCTCATGCGTTTGTGGCTACTTAATTATTGATGCGTATGTATTGCTGATTTTGGCCTTTGTGTTGTCCCTGGTGAACGCTCTGGCAAGGCGAAGGAAGGAATTTATCTAACTGGGAAAGTAGGGCTCTATTGCTCATCCTGTCCATGCTGAGCACTGGCTCATCCCTGCAGTATACTGTAAGGCCTTTTTACACACACGCGCACATGCACACGCACACACACGCACATGCGCACGCACACACATGCACACGCACACACGCACGCACGACCCACCCATGCTTGTATTTAATTACTACACAGTAAGATTCTGAATACTGAAGATCATATGCTACAAAGAACATAGTTTCTCAAACAAAAATTACAATATTATTTCACTTCCATAGTTCTGTTTGTCTGTGCTGTAAACGACTGCAAAACTGAAAAGGTTTCAGTTTATCTTGTATTTTATACTTGGAATGCAATTTGTTTCTCCTCATTATTATTAAATAAATAAATAAATAAATAAATTCATTCATTCGAAACTCGCTAATCTCGTGTTGAGCATGAGCATGTTAGAGCATGTTTTACAGTGTTCGCTTAGTGAAGGGCAATAGTTCTCTCTTGTGGTGAGATTGTGTCATTGCAGTTTTGTGTTTGCGAGGGCACCATTTCATGTCGTTTTTGTGGTGATTTCTATCTAAACAGGTTCAGTGTTTAGTGATCATCCACTCACACACTTGTAGGTTACATTTAAATGTAGGGCACCAATGATTAGTTACAACAACGGGGAAGGTTACAAGGAGTGTGGCTGTATGTCGTTTTGTTGTTGGTGTGTGTTTAGTGTTTGGTGTAAAGGATTTTGTCTAAACAATATTTGACCAATCTCAAAATAGTTTATTAATATAAATCAAATTTAAGTAAATACATGAAATATATATATAA
>JAODTR010000018.1:1348729-1372277 GCA_025399935.1 Amblyopsis rosae
TTGGGGTCCCCTGCTGGAGCTGCTGCCCCCGCAACCCGACTCTGGATAAGCGGATGAAGATGGATGGATGGATGGATTTTTATGGAATAGTTGTGTGGATTAGCAAGCATTTGCTTTGTCCAATAGGCATTCAGTGTGCATTCAGGCAGAACACAAGCTTTGGCGGCTGAATGTAGACTAGTTCCACTCAAATATGTGATTTTATTATTCATGTATACCATGCACACTGTCATGAATTGAGTCACTTTTTATACATACTAAAGAAATATTTTCAGATCAATCTGTAATAACAAAATTCATGATCGAGTTTTTAGTCTACATTTGATCTACTGAGCACAATCTAAAACTAGTGTTTGATAATATACATAACAAACTTCACGTCACTTCTATTTTTTTATTCATAATTAGGATGATTGACACATTCCAAAGCTTTACACAAGATAAAAGCTAGCCTGCCAGTTAATCGAGCAGCTTTCCTAATGCCTCGGAAAAATAAATAAACAAATAATAACAAACATCCCTCTACATTGCCCTTCGTAATGCCCTGCTCCCTTCCCCAAGGATTTAAGCAGCCCTAATAACAAGCAGGCCAAGGCTACGGGCCCAGCGATTATTCTATCCCCTAATTAGAATTCTCATTATTTACAGAGTGGAGAAACCGACGCAGCAGTCACAATCACATCAAAGGCGTCATCTGTAGGCAAAGATGATTATTAGATAGTCTAATCTGCTCTCTGAAGTGTCTGTCCCAAATCAACATTTCTTGAGTGTTTCTTTGGCTTTCCTCTTCCCTTTGCTTTGTTAAGAGACGGATCAATTAAAAAATAAAAATCACTTGGGCCTCGTTTCTCCTGCATGCAGTTTATTTTTCTCAGATAGACCTGGCATGAGTGTGATTTGTATACATTTCTCTGATATCATTTGCAAATAAATGCCTAAGCAGAAATGAGCGGCACTCATGTATAAATTGATAGGTTTATTTGAGATATGCACATGCATAATGTTGTGCTGCTTTGCCTCGCACCTTGAAAGCATCAACAGATGGCACTCTTTCCCTGCTAAGTAAATCCACATTTCAGGGCCAATTTTTTTCTTTTTCTTTTTTCTTTTGCGCTGCGTCTTTGTCTCATTCCCCTTCTATTTACTTAAGCAGAATGAGGGCACAGGAGAATCATTAAGTGTAACCGCTACCTGAGGTTAGTGAGAGGGGCTCAAATGAAGTGGCACTAATATGAGGATTACAAGAGCAAAGCTACCTGAAGTCCTCACAACTCTCTGAAATATTAAAGAAATATTGAAGAATGCTGTGTGCATATTATGCTCAATGGTGCTTATTGGTGTCTCTTTATTGGTTGTATATCTCTTTTGACAACAGGCTGTTGCAGTGGCTGATTAACTGTTGACAAATATCACATGGCTGATTTGTAATTACACACCAATATAGTTATGTGGTGATTAGTGGTGACAAAACTACATTTTTATTGATAATTACTTTTTAGTCAAACTTTAGTAAAAATAGATTTCCGCAAGACACGAGTCCAACTCTTCCATGACAACTAAAATAGGTGCAGAGTGGGGAGCAATATTAGCATTAGGCCTACACAATAATTAATGTTACCAAACAACCAGAATGTTTACAATGTACTAACAAAATTGTTGAAATCATATTGAGCCACGCAAAGAAGTGAATAGAAGTGTTACAAAAAATAATATAGCAATTCAAAAACAAAACAAAGTTTTTGAATAAAACCAAGACCTTATTCATAAACTACGACTTCTTGTTTTTGCTCTGTTGTACGAGGGAATGGTGTTGTGATATAATCAATAAGTGTAGGCTACATAAATTGGAGACCCCTAGCATGAGTTTTAGAGTGGGCAGATCTTCTAAAACGTAACTGAATATTTTATCTGCAAAGGTAATTAAAAGGGAATTTTTGTATATCTGCACACACTGAAATGAGTTACCACGGCCCTCAAATAGAGCCACTTGGCCAGAATTACTTTTATAATAAAAGCTTCTCAAACTCATAAACATTCATCAATTAGAAGAAAATATTTGGGAACAATGAAACTGCAGCTTTTAGTGGCCTTGCGAGTCAGATCATAATAGAAAGAGGCACAATTGTGCACAATTTCCATCAGTCGAATGTTGCTGGGATGGTAGGATTGATAATGAGACATTTCACAGGTTTACGTACTGACACACAAAGACAAGGGGACCCCATGCACGTGTTCACATGTTTGTAAGCATGTGCTTCATCCACTTGTGTGTTTATATCCAAGAACATTACTGTACTAATCAACTTTTAACGTTTTATTTGGCATCATTTACAGCAATTAGAGGCAATATATGAATTATGCATGTTTACATAACGAAATTCTTTGCTCGCCGTTTAAAATACTATACAAGATATGCAATGATACTGTATTTCACACGCCACCATTTTAAGTGAATTTACCACAGCATGAGTGCAGAACACCCATGTTGCAGGTGTCTTGGCAGGGTTCAAAGTCAGTCTCCACCAATTTGATTCTCACAGAAGATGGTGTGAATTTAATGCCATGCTAGGGATTTGTGCAAATACCCACAGCTGCAGCAAGATGTAGCTTTTGCCTGGACTGCCTGTTCTTTTTCTCGTCCTGTTGTCTCTAAGCCATATTCTTTCACAGAGCTTCTTATTGAAAGTGTACGAAGTGTCCATTGATTGCTTCTATCAAAGGGAATTCTACACGTAGTGTCTGATGAATAGCTAGAAGGCATATGAACTTTTCCTGTGTCCAATTAATGTTTTAGCTGACTTCAGCTAGGGCAGGTTCACACAATCAAGATAACAAGGTGTTCAACTGCTACGTAAAACCCAGAGAAGCAGTCACTGATACAATGGGCAATGGAAATATATGGATCTGCTAAGCATATGACCACGGAGCTTGCCCAGCAATACAATTATATGGACAGTAAATTAAAACATCAACGGAGTCTATAGGCACCACAGAGATGGGGAATTCTCAGTTCGGACCAGTTGTCTACAAAGGCATTAATGTAAGATACTGAGAGTATAAAATGTTACTTTATTTGTTATGCTTTAATTATCTGTTTTTCCTTTTCATTCTATGATTTTGTACGTGTTCAAACCAGACCCCACTTGTATATTTACGAATACGATGTTATTACTACTCATCTCCTGGCCAATAGAGGGCGATGCATACAATTATATCAGACAAGGTGTTAACGGAAGCCGAAGGTAAAGGCTATATAAGGGGCAGGAAGAGGTAATACTTGATCTGATCTGCAGTCTCACGTGCTTTGCGGTCCTGTTAGGTTGTGTTTCAGACCACGGCCGTGACAACTTATAACTTTGGATTCATATTTGCATTTTGTTAATACAAGTTATATTATTAGAAATCTACGTGTGGGTGCCCTCATTCCTGCCGGCTAATTTAGATCACGACAATACTAAATACTTTACTACACAAAGTAACAAACATACTTAAACCCATACACAGAGAAGGGTTTCATAAAGAGTACAACAACATTCATACATATAATGGACATATGCATAATGGGTAGGCTACATACATACTGTGGTTTTAGAAAGGCACCACATCAACTAAACTTCTGCATTGTTGTCAAAGAAACCAAATTGTTTTACAATATTTAGTCATCCTAATGACATGCAAATACACAAAAGTAGGGTTTATCAGCATGCAAGCCGTACTGCTCATGGTGTTAGTATACACTCACATTTTATGTGCATTGTCTATAAAGTAAAATGTTATTATTGGTAGATACTGTAGGATACTGAATAATATTAAAGGACACTGAAATAATGAAATACAGTATCTATAACATTCATTCATGTAGCTGATGGCAAAACACATTAATCAGATATATAATCTGATCATTTTCTTTGCTAATTCTCAGGCATATCTGTCTAATGCTTTTCTTTGCTCCTAATACAATGTAACACAATAATGTGCTATCAGTTGCATGATATCTCATTGCCCACTGGTTGAAGGCATTTTCTGAGCGACTGAAAAGATGAAAAGATATCTGACATCTGGCTACATAAACGGTCATACATTAGTAGCATGCAGTGCTTCTGGTTCGAGTTTTCTAATAGTTTCACCTCAGTTGCCACAGATATTTAAATGCTGCACATTTTTTAAATTATTTTGTATTATTTATAAAGTTCATATCAAAGTGAAACATATTTCCTGTCTGACTCAGAGTAAAGTAAAAGTATAATTCTGAGGTGACGATAATTTACTATAATAAAGCGTATTTGAAGCAAACAAGTGATAGATCAGGTTTCAGATACTGCTTAGGTTAGCAGCTAATGTTCTAATGAAATGCATGAGATAACTAGCATCGCAATTGGATTGAAGGTTGTCCAACTACAACATATTATATAGATTTCTCATTTGTATTAGGCTGCATAAATTGCCTACCGAATGCACATTGTTTTCAAAACTGAACTACTTTAAACCATTATGTCAAGGATCTATGTTGAATGTAACGTAAAAATCCAACCAATCTTTTTTTATTTTATTTTAAACTTGACACTTAAAGGGCACAGTCATTATCTGAGCCAGAGTCGTAGACAGTCAAAGGATTTCTCCTGCCCTGCATATAATGGAAATTGGTTTAAGGGATGGTGACGATGGCGGCTGCTATATCGGATGGAAAATAAATAAATAAATGTGAAGTTCATCATGCAAATTCATCCTCCCAACCGTGGCACATTCTTCAAACAGACACCTCCTCTGGAGAAAGAGAGAGAGGGAGGGAGAGAGAGGCAGACATTCCGATAAAGAGACAAATGAGCTCGTGATCCCCATAGCAGTACCCGCGCCCTGCTTTCCCCGTGTGAGTGTGTCATGAGATGGGGGTGGGGGGTGGTGTAACGGGGGTGGTGTCTTCTGTGACCTTCGCAGCAATGACAACCATGCCAGGCAAATGTATAAGTATTGTGATTACTAGCTACTGTGGTACAGGACCACTAAAAACCCATTAAGCATCAAATCAACGTTGGTGCTGCAGCAGCCATAATTAAACAATTTGAAAATAATTACACTTAATTATATAGTATGCTGTATTTATACCTCAATGCCCATTGTTACAGACTGATTGCAAGAATACTCCTTGTGACGTCTGACAGCTGCAAAAAAAGAAAGAAAGGAAAAAAAGAAACACTTAAAATGTGTGAATATTCTGAATATCAGACAATAAATTGTACTAGACTGATTGTTAATTATAAAAATTAAAAATTAAACGAATTAGAGAGCATTGTATTATTGCAAAGTAATTACTTTATTTTTTGTCTATTTAGTCTTTAAACTCCAACAGTATAATGTATAATACTCTCTCCCTTCCCCCCGACCCTCTCCTCCCCTCTCCTCAAGCAGATAATGTATTCTGATATTCCAACAAGGTGATAACAAAATTGCCTGACGTTTCCAGATTTATTGCTGTATTTTCTTATTATTGCTAAAGAAATATAAGAAGATCCTACCACATAAATCATATTGAGAGAGCGGTGCAGACACTATTGTGTTTAGCCCATTTTCTCCGCCTTTTGGATTAGAAATAAATTGCTGCCTCATTTTCACAAATGGATACGAAGGAGCACTGCTGCAGATACATGCATGAGTTTCCTTAAGAAGTAGTTATCAATGGATGGATTTCCAGCGTGAGGCTGCCAGCGCTCGTTGCGTCCGACTCGGATCCATATGTATTTTGCAATTTCTGTTGTTTTTCTTTTCTTTGTCCGTTATTGTAGCGTTCACTGAGCTTCTGGAGTACACAAGACCCAATTACGGCATGTTTGACTGAAAAGTTATTTGGAATGCAATATAAAAGTGGACGCCTCGCATAAGATTAATGTGTACATGCCTATGACGACGTATGTTTTGACACGTAGGATTTATGTAGAAGTGATTTTTTGATTTATGTCCCAGTCTTGCAATAAAAATGTTCATGGTCACAGACGCTCTCTCAGGGATACATCCACTCTCTCTCCCTCTCCCACTCTCACCTTCTCTGTTTCTCTCCTTGTCCTTCTCCTTCAGTCTTTCTGCTGTAGATTTGTACAACGCATCAAAGTAATATTGCATCTGACCAGAACATTGTTGAGGGTGTTTCTACTTGTCTTTTTCACGCAGGTGAGCGACCTGAGTCGCCGCACACAGTTTAGAGTGATAATAACAGTGCAGAGGGTGTCATTTTCATTGTTAGGAAACAGATTTAGAGTAGATTGGGAGGTGACCTTTCCTCTGACCACTGAGGGTGACGCATGTGACACAAAGTCTGTTAATATTTATGGGCTATTTGATGCCCCACAAGGTCAGAGCAGATTTTATTTTTCTGCACTTCCAAAATACAGTAGTTCTTAGAAGAACTGTCTGTTCACATTTTCATGCTCAATGTCAGCACTTGCTAGAGGAAGGTAATAAAGGAATGTCTATCTTTTAGAATATTACTGTTATTGTTTTGTTTATAATAATGTAGTTCACTAAAACCGAATTTGTGCACATGCAAACCTGGATTATAACTTGTGGTCTTTAAGCCTGCGATAATTTTGCGTACTCGTATGCAAGATGGCTAGCAGGCGTATCAGGCGCGTATCCTGCGTTCCTTTGGAGCGTAGTTTGTGCGCCTCCTCAGAAATGAACGCTACGCATACGTACGCATGTTGCAGTACAGCACATGAACGTGGGGGCAGTATCAGGATCAAAAGCAGTTTCTAAACAAAGATCAACAATGGCGGAAAGTTTAAAATAGAAGTTCGTAGAGCTAGTTTTTCACATCTATATGATGTCTCCATGCCACTCCACATTTTTACATGTTTGTTATTGTTGTGAAAATTTGAAGGTAACAAAAAGTAAAAAGAAGAAAACAATATGTGAATAACCAGCAATGTAAAGGTATGGTCAGTGTTCTAATTACGCCCCGAGTCCCGGGATGGCCCAACCCCATAAATTCTGGCCAGGGCATCCCTAGTTAAATTAGAAATCACAGGTTGGGGGGGCAATAATTCATTTACTTTCGTGGTTGCGTGACTCATTGTTCCTCTCCTTAAGCAGCCAGCCACACAGTTTTTGTGCATTGCGCATCAACCAGGTTTAGATGTTGTCTAGCAGAGGAACATAAATAGATTAATTACTGTGTTAAATATGTGATAGGCCTAGGCAGTTTTACAAAAGCCAAATCAAAGGAAAATTTGGTGCATATAAATTCACCAAAATGCAGGAAATGAAGTATTTGAGCCTCAACATTTCTGTAGCCTGTACATTAACCGGTAAAAATATAAGCTACAGTAAAATACTGTAAATAGTGTAATTATACCGCCATTTAGTTAGCCAGTTAATGATTACCTGGCTAACTATATACGTCAATCAAGGTGTGATCAGCATTTTTTTTGTTTGTGAGATTAGTTAGCAAGCTGCTACACATCCACATATAGGTGGATCTAAGATTTAATCAAATCCTTTAACAAGCATTTTTGATTTTAACTGGTTGATTTGAATTAAAACAAGGCCACTTTGTCTTGTTTGCATACTGTGGATGATGCAGACAACACCATAATACATGTTCTAGTTAATATGAATTGTGGTTCTGTGTGTGTGTGTGTGTGTGTGTGCGTGCGTGCGTGCGTGTGTGTGTGTGCATGCAAGTTGCATTATTTTTATCGTAGTTGATTGTTGTTGCACTTATCGAAAAGCAATTATAGTGGTTAACTTGCATTGTTTGCTGTTTTATTTTCTTTTTCAGTACACCATGTTCCATTGACTATGCCACTTACCAATATTTGCTTTAGTGCAAACATACACACTGTTGTAAGATTGCTAACATTTTAGAAGGAAAACTATAGAAGGGTAACAACATGCTAGGGTGACATTTATATGTTGTAAGCAACACATATAGCTATAAATAAGTATATTAGTAATGGGTGTGTTAGATTTACAGTAGGTGTGTGAATGATCAAGCACCGGTGCCAAGGCAGTGGGGTGCCGGTTCGGGCCGGCTCTGCCTCCAGCATCTATAGGAGGAGAAAGTGAAGCAACAACCCGATCCTCTTCCACATGGCTGGCCCATGGTTGGCCCAGTGTAGTGCACACTGACCTACATGATATGCCTTCCTATTGTGTCAGTTTGTCTACATAAAGGTCTACATAAAGAGGACTAAATGAATACAAACTAAAGAGTACATTTTGAGTATTCAAGGAGAAAACACTTTTAAGGATTGTCTTTTTTGAGAATAAAGTACAAATGTCCTTCTGTTATTTCCATTAAGCTTGTAGGTTCAACAGCATGTTTTTATAGCGTGAAATAATATTTTTTATTCAACGTCTCTATGGCACTTTCAGACTAAATGTACTTGTTTGTGTATTGTAAATTATAAAACTTCTTTGGAAATAATTCTAACTAATTATATAAGTAGTCCTATTAAATAATCAAACTGTCCCCAACGCCCACACCATTCATTTCTAGAAAAGAACAAATTCTGTATGGTCAATTATGAAAAGCCATAAAAAGACAGAAACAGGGCATACAGTAAACATTGATTAGATCGTATATATATATATATATATATATATATATAATCTAATCAAATCATGTCATATAAAATGACATGGCTAATGACATGGCTAATGGTGACTCTAGTGTAAGGTAATCTCATTACTGCCCATCTTTCACAAGAGACTCAAGACTAGGGATGGGACAGTATATGATATTATCGTTTATCGCAATAAAAATACTGATGATAATCGTTTCGTGGTGAATGTTCATTATCGTGATAATCATAAATATGAATACTTTCACAAGTGACAAAAGATGTCTACAAAAGCTGTCTAGCTCACTTGTACAGATCAATTGTATTGATAAACACTAACTTATTTATTAGCCTGCATCTGTCCAGTCAATCACCAGTATGGCTGAAGGCTCGGCCTGCCCACTGTGTCTCCCACATAAACAAGATGAATCAAAGTTGTTGAAATACTGGTTTCTAAACTAAATGAAACACACAAAGATAAGCAGGTGTGTCATGATAAAATATAAATGCTTGTTTCTTAAGAAAATGTAAGAAAGTTATTCCAGTATGTTTTAGTGCCATTTTAAAATAATCGTTATGGCAATTATTTTGGCCAGGATAATCGTTATATACATTTTTCATATCGTCCCATGCCTATCAAGACTCTTCAGAGTCTGGATCGCATAGCTTATGACCTCTCTACCACATGGTACAAAAAGAAGAGAAGAGGAAGGAAAGGAACGGGGAAAATAAATCAAGTCCCCTTTTATTATAATACATAATAACCTGTCTAGCTGAAGTACTTATAGGAACCAGTGTGGGTTCTTGGAATGCAACTCGTCATTTGCAACAGCTAGCTCTAGTGCCATGGATGGGGTTCTAATAATAATGCTTTTACTGATATAGTAATAATTGGCTTACGGCCATTTCAGCAACTACTGTACCGACAAAGGTTCTTATCGTACGTATTGTAACATGCATTTGTAAACTACTATATTTTCAGAGTAACTTCCCCAACACTGTATGGCTATTAAGATACAGATATCTTAATAGCCATAAAGGCAATACTGCTCTTAAGCATCCGGGACATGTCTGCTTGAAAGACGCCCTTATCCAAAGTAACAGTGAAGCTGTCTAAGGAGTATTACAAGGGATTTCGAGGTACAGAGGAGGTTCTACTCTTCTCAGACCAGGGACATGCCATTATACTTAAGCACTCTGTTAATAAGTACTATAAGCATGCATGGTGAAAGTATCTAAAGACTATAAATCCCAGAGCAGCATCTTATATGATCGTGTTCCTTATTAAGATCCACTCCTGCACCATTGCACAATAGTAAATGGTCTTGGCTATGCTGTTGTGACCTTCTGGTATAAAACAAAGGATGCCTCTATGTTTTTGATCATGGGAGTACAGCTATGCCACATCGCAGATTACTATTTACAACATACACTCAGACAGGCACTCATCTAATTAATCTTCTTTCTTCTATAGGCAGCCCCCCCTCCACCGCCCACATGCAATTGTTGTGGTGGTAGGGGTGGTGGTGTGTGTGTGTGTGTGTGTGTGTGTGTGGGGGGGGGGTCACCATTTAAATTCCCCCCGCTTGTTCTGTTTCCATAACCCACACATCTCTCCACTGATATTGTACCAGAAGGAAAGGTCCAGAACTGCAATTACGGTACATCTGTCTCCATTAAAAACAATCATATGGGAAAAATATAGAAATACATGGATAAGTGGAGTTAGAGAATAATGAATTTGCATCTTTTTCTATCAATTCCCTCTTGTGCAAGTAGTGAGGTAAGTATTATGATATAATGATATATATATAGTATTAAGTGTTTCACAACTCTTTTTAACTATTTCCACATAGGATATGCATATGCATACGTATGTGTGTGTTTGTTATATGTATATCATACATTATATAATGAATGTGTTATATCTGTAACACATCTTTACCATATGTACAGATCTCTCTGTTGTTTTATTATGTTCAACATTGTATAAAGTTGTATTTACTACAACAACAACAACAACACATTAAATATTTAGGTAACAAGTATGTTTTTCTAATTTATTGTATTGGCTCTTTTTATGTGGTAGTTCTTGGTGCAGCATCAATCTTACAAATATTCTGAAAAGTTAGGACTAATAGCTACTGTAGTGTGATTAAATAAGAAAAGCAAACAAAACAATGGCTAAAATAAACTGAGTTATATTCATTAGCCCTGGAGCATAATTGCTTTAGTGATACATTAGACCGGGTCAGTGCTTCTGCTCCAGTGGTGACAGTTGGAGCTACAGTACACATGCTAGACTTGAGGGTCTGGAATGATATTATTGCATTTAGTTTTTCCTAGAATGTAATGTCATTTTGAATCAAATATCCATTGTAATGACATTTGCCACATGTAAATAACTGGAAACCCAAATATGAGCTTGGCCATCATCATTAATCATGAATGAAAAACATGATGAAGTCATCTTCCTTTACAGTGTATGGCTATACACAATATAAATGTGCATGCATTACTCTTCTCTGTGAAAATATGCTCCTGAGAGTACATTATTCAAAATCTGTTGAGTGCAACAATTAAGACAAATAAACATGTATGAAATCCTTAGAATACAGTACACTATAGTGTCTGTATGTTATTAGGTACACTGCTGTGTTTTTGTTGACCTGTCCTTGTAGTTGAAAGCAGTACTATGAAAGCATTGTTGTTTTGACATGTCCTTCAGTGGCATTAGTAAAAAATCATATTTAAAAAAAAGGTACAGGTACATATATGCAGTATGTTATTTGAATTTGCATCACTGTACAACAGTGTAGCCTACATGGCTATATAAAATGAAAGAAAGAAAGAAAGAAGTAAAATTGTAGGCTGCTGTGTTTTTGTGCTGCATTAATAGTTCCCTGATTCATGTATGTCTTGCATGTGTGTGTGTGGGAGGCAAGTTGCACTTTAAGAGTAAGCCAAATGCGGCTCTTAGTCTTCAGGGAGCAGAGGCATTAATAGAACCCTGACCTGCATGGATTTCTTCCTCTTAATTAAATATATTGTACACACAGTAGGGGAGGCACTCAGAGTGAAGTGTACCCTTCAGTCTAAAGTGCCTCCTTTGGCAATACACAGTCAAACTTTTCTCTATTTAGAGAACAATTTTTCACCATTGGCGATTCTTCTACAGTGAAATATATACAAATACCCTTTTCACAAAGGCATTTATGCAAGGTTGAAATATTACTTCTTCCACATCCAACACACCTTCGTCACATAATCAAATCACTTATTGGATGCACCTGTGTGGGACTGTGGGGAGGTTATTTATTTTGGGGTTCGTCTTGGGGTCAGTGTCAGATATTGTTTGAGTGTTTGCTAATGCTAACTGCTAGCCAATGTTTCATACAGTATGTTCAGTAATATTAAATGCCAAGCACATGTGTTTCATCTGGTCTGCACTTGCACTCACTTCAAAACCATGTCACAATTTGACCCAATTTCTCATTTCACGGACGATGGATTTCTTCCTGTTTCTGTTTCAGTCAGTGATTTTAAAAAATATAAATGGGTTTTGCCTCTAAAGCAGCACATTCTGTCTATGCAGTTGTAAGAGAGTGAACCATACTTTTATGTCTGATTAACTATATGTCCTCATGCAGATGTTCAGCAAACAATAATCTTCCACATAGAACAGGTCGGCATTGTCAACAATTGTTTCTCAAGAACATACTAACATGTCAAAGGTGCATACTGTCTCTACTGGTAAAATGTATGTGTTTTCAGGTTACTCATTGTAATGTTTAATATAATTACATTTATAATAATACACTTATATTCAACTTTATCTCAATGTATTTTTCTGCCTGCAGTGTTGTGCTCCCTGTGAATAAACATTACATGTTGCTGTTGTAAACAGTGTCTAAACTCTGGGCTGGTAGTATACCAACCACATGAGGCTGGGAAGCGTGCCTCTCCCATGCACTGTTCGTGTTTACACTGGCCGGCAGCATGGTTACGCACAGACTGTGCTTGTCAGAGCAGTGCGTGGAGAAAGCAGATCTAAAATAATGTATCTGCACACTCTTGTGCTCATAGTATAGGCTACATTAAGAAAATGCAATCTGAGTTTACAGTAGCCTATGCATCATCATAGCCTACCTGTCTTAGTACGACTATTGGCTTTTTATTATACCTGAGCGCATCAGCGAAAAGCAGGAGAGGAGGGATTGAGGCATAGAACATGAATCAGTCCCTCTCTGATTTTAGTTATTCAATCTTTGAGAATAGTTTAGGCCTAAACAAAACAAATCCCTGTGTAGATCGATGTAGAAGAAGTGTGCCTTGTGTTTTTTGGACCATGTGCTGCTAATAACCGATGGAATGTGCTAGTTGTTACTGTATGACATAAAGGAGCCTTATCGGCACTTCATGATAACGGTACTTTTCAAATGCATTAAAGGTATAGTCAGTCATATTGTAAGGTTATTAAAAGCGAATAAAGTTTTAGACTAATTAAAATTTTCAAGGGCCCGATTTTACACATGGCGCAATGTGGCGCAACGTGGGAGTCTTTATTAGTTTCAGACAGACGCAGTTATCATTTTCCCATCCAGGCCCACGTTGTTTAAATAGCAAATGCACTTTCGCCCATTTGAGCGTCCGTGGGTGTGTTGGTGTAAACATAAGGTGTGGTCTAGGGCATTGTAATCTTGAGGCAGCGGAAAGTGATTGTGCGATTGACCAGCAAAAACCTGGTCTAAAGTCAGAGCGAGGAGCATTATCAATATAGTGTCTCCTATGGCAGGCGGACAACGTGTGTTCACGCTGCTTGTTATACATACAGGGACGTGTAGGAGTGCACACATATGCAATAAGTAATAAGTACAATGTGAAATATCGTTAGTGTGTAACCTACATCAACATATTTTAGGGATCTCGGTATTGCGTAAATAGTCTGCACCAGAACTTTCACAAGCCCGCCAGTATAAAAGGAATCCGACAATGATGCAAGCGCGGCAGGAAATATAAATGGAATGGGAGATGACATTGTATCGTATCTTACGCCCAAAACACACCCATGAATAATGAAGAGAGTAAGTCCAATCCTTTTGAACCTTTTGACCGTTTATCTGCAGTTTATATAGCAAATGTGGATGTGGACACGCCCTGAATGCAATTTGCGCCCTGCGCTTAGATCATTAAGAGATTTGTGTGCACTTCTTACATTAAGTGCACACTTACTTAAATTAAGTCACTAGATAAGCCATTTAAATTATTAACAAGTCCACCTAGATTTTAAATCTAAAAACAAGTTTATCACACTAAGTTAGATAATAGTTTTTGCAGTGAGCTTGTTTTGATTTAAGCACGAAGTTAGCAAGCATTAGCAAGCAAATGACCAATCCTGTCTTAAATAGTGCATTTTGGTGTGGAAACAATGATAAATAAAACAAATTACTGGACTGGGCTAAGCTCCAAATCCTATAAATATCTGTTCAATTTGGTGTCATAACCTAAGATGATAAACATTGGATCAATGTTTAAATATGTTAAAACATTTCAGTTAAAATATGACTGTCCAGCAGCACCAAATGGGTTATCCCCAAATGTAGGAAAAAAATCCATGAACTCCTGATTGAAAAACTGGAATACTTTACCCAAAAAATTGTTTAGCCTTTATTTAGGCATCCCATTCAATTGGAGAACCTGTGGTGCATAAAAATCCCAGCAAATTACGCATTTATATTTAATTTCTCTGCATGCTGTTCAGTGGAAAGCCTGCGCTGAAGCCCATTCTGACTGGTGCCTGGGACCAACGCACTAAAAGGCTTTTGGTGCTGACATTGGAAGTTTGTTTGCGGCAGTGAAATTGCTTTAGAATTAATATGGTAATATGTAAGCTACAGTATAAGACATTGTGTTCACATACAAGGCTACTGTATCTGCCGTCTTTCCATTACAGTGAAATACACCATCACATCACCATTTGCATGTCAGCAATTGGCACAATGTATGGAATTGGTTTCTCCATAACATACAGTTGTGTGTTTACATTGCGGATGGATGGAAGGATGCTATACTGATAATAACACGTTTTGCTGTTATTATATTGGCATATATATTTTGCTTGTGAAGAAGCAAGCCAAGGTGCAAACGACATAGAAAGCTACAGTCTACCTTCTCAGTAAATACATATATGTTGCTGATATTTTTGTGGTTAGAGCTACCTAATCACATCTTATTAACCCCAGCATTCTAAGTCATAGTAGTAGGCCAATGGCATTATACAATGCAATTCAAGACTGGCAACAGGTAAGTAGAGACAATAGAGACAGAAATATGTCTCTATATCGCTACATGTGACAATAACAATTATCTTTACCAATACTTATTTTTTATCATTTACTTTCCCACATTGTTACTGTAACAATCCTAGTTTGTCCGGACTTCAGCATAAAAAAATAAGCTATAGCAGTTTGTCTATGTATGTTTCCGTGAAACACCACTTTAACATGACATTGCAAATTCTACATCTAACTGGGATAACATTGTTTTTATATTTAATATCTAGTTGGACTTGTTTCTAATATAAATGGCTTATCTAGTGACTTAAAATAAGTGCACATTTGCTTAAATTAAAAAATTTTATCAAGAATATCAACATAATAATATCAAAATCACCAAATTTGCTTGTTTTACATGTAAGAATAAGCAAGCTTATAAATAATTTTTTTTAACTTATATTTAAAAGGGAATTGCTGCCATGCATAATTTATTTTTTTTATTACTTTTATTACGCAAATATAACTTTCTAGCTTTCTAGATGTTCATTTTCCCCTCATACTTTCTTTAACTGTGTGAAACATTGTGTATTTTAAAACACTTTGTAAAGTAGAAATTATGATGCCACATAAGATGCAATTGATTTTTGTGTCCATGAACTGAACGCTATCCCCCCCCATTCCAACCGCTATCCCCTGTCTATCCAGGGGGCCTGGGTGTCCAGAGAAATGTCAGAATGCAGACAGGTTCTTATCATTCTTGCCCTTATCTTTCTTCTGCAGGTGCACAAGCACAATGAATATGGTTTCTGTGGCCCACCGTCCGAGTGTTTGTGGGCTGCAGCAACTATGCAACTTTATCTGTGATCAACATAACACAAGCAGGAACATTAAACATATTTCAAAGTAAATGTAAAATAATGTCTCCGTCAGATAGCAAAAAGAGACAGGGATAGATCATCTGGGGGTTTCGATTCCAAACATGCCCTGGCTACAGTATCTGTAAGCATGCTTGAAGTCTCTTATCTCTGCCACTGTAATACTATTAACTTAATTTACTGTAAGGTGCTTTGAATAATGGTGTCTGCTAAATGATCAAATTGTAAATTGAACAAGCCACCAAGGTTTGACCTTTGACAGGTAAGTTTTGTGACAGATATATCAAGCCCCCAACCCAGTGACCCACCTTCATATTGCATTTGCACTGAAGAACATTTTCTTCTTCAGGGCAAGAGAAAAGCTTCCAATCTGTGACTTAGCTAATGCTGTTTCTTTAGTGGTCTGTAGATCTCTGGACACAGTAAAAGTGTCTGTTGTGTTAGCCATAAAAGCAATAACAAAAGAACATTGCAGTTTACAATATACAACATACACTGAAATTTGACCCAGTGGCATCAGCACCGACAGTATTATGAATGATCTATTCTAACTAATACACTATATTAATCAAATAACTAATACGAGATAGGCTACGCTATGAAAGACGCTTGAACATCCTAATTGAAAAGAAGGAAAAATGTACAAGGGAGGGGGAAGAGAAGATATCTAACAACTCAAAGTGCAAAGTCTTGGACTGGGAGGGAATCTTCCTGCATTTTCACCATGCAAATCAAAGCCTCATCATTTGTTAAAGAGATCAAGCAATGTTTGTCCAAGTTTAATTCTAACTTAAGTAAAGGAAATTATAGGACACATTTTTTTCATCTAAAGGTTTGTATAATCTTCACATGCATGCCAAATAAGATCTCTTTGATCCTCTTCTGCTCTTTAATCAGAGAACATACTCTAATGCCCTCCTCCCAACATCACCCCATACTATGCCTCTCATTCCTCTTCAACCCATCTCTATCTTTGCACTGCTTCCATTTCTGTTGACATTGCATTACAGAGACCCCATGTTTTGACTTGCCTAATTGGCCCAGGTGGACTAATTTAGCATCTAATTACTAAGCTAGTTTTCCTGCTTTTGAATTTTTCATGGTCGTGTTTTGCCTTTAAATTACTTTCCACTTTCTCAAGGCTACGGTGGTTACTTAAGAAATAACACACGAGAGGGAGTGCGTTAGACTGAATATCCACACGAAGATAATCACAGTCGTGCGGATATTTAGTTTAACGCACAACCTCGAGTGTGTTATTGCCTTTATATTAACAGTTTGACATGGGCATTTTTTGTTAATAATAGTAATAAGTGCCAACCGAAAAGTATTGTAACGCTTCTGTGTTTTGGGTTAGTGTTGCTTAGGGGATGTGTTTAGGGGTTACACTTATTTGGGGACCCGCCCTTACCTGCGGCCTGCCAACCATGGGAATGCCCCTGTGATTGAGGGGTGGGAGCAGCCTCATGGTTGGTGGGCAGGCGGGGGGGGGAGGTTAGTCCTGGGTAAAAAGGGGCTAGCTAGAGCTAATCGTCTCTCGTGTTCTGGATCCTGGAGAGAGAGCAGACAAGTAGTCCGATTGCGTGTTGTGTTTTGGCGTGGTTACGGCCTACAGTAACCGGTTATATAATTAAACCCTTCAAGATACGTCGTTGTCGGTGTGGTGCTTACTATGACACTACGATGGGTCGCTACAGTATTTATTTGTTTGTTGATACTGTACATGTAGCTCTGCCAACACAAATAGTTCTGCAACCATAGTTCTAAACTTCTATCAACAGTCTCTGGTTCTGTGTCAGCAACTACGTGGCTGGACTGTTACCAAGCAAAACATAAACATCATTCTAGCTTGTTACATATGTTTTCAAGTAAGAGGTTAGGTCAGATAATTTGTATCCAATACATCCATGTTTTTACTCTATCATGTAGTCATCTACATTTGCCTGTTTCCATTTATCATGTAGCCAGTGAAGTAAATTCTATTGCGTCATGTTAATAGCTTATCAGAAGTTTGTTGTATTTTTGAATTAGTAACATATATTATGGTGCATTCACACATGAGTAGCAATGCCGTTGCGGGAAAGCGGAGGCACCCATAGCAAGCCATTCAAAAAAGGCTTTCCGCTCCGCGTCGGTATGACAGACTGCAAGAAATAGAACATGTTCTCTTATTTTTTCGGTGCGTCAAGGAATGAAATGTTCGAAAGGTAAAGTCAAATTAACAGAGGAGCTCAGAGACATACATATATTCAATGCATGTTTATGGATTGATGCCCAAGAAATAGGACTGCGCTCTAAACCTCAGATGCTGCAAGTGGGCATTTTCCCGTTTGAAAAGAACTTGTTCTAAAACTCTGGCGTCTCTTGATGCACGTTGACACCTTGGGCTTCAACATTGGCGTTGACGCACATCAGACGCTGCCAGTGCTCGTTGCACTGTTAAAAAGAACATGTTCCAAAACTCTGGCATCTCCTGACGCGCGTCGACGCCTTCAGTGGACATTGGGCTTTAGAACACTGGTAAAGGGGAGTGACACCTGCATAGATAAAAGTCCTAGTGCGTTAGACTGAAATATTGGCACTCTTGGAATGCCTCTTGTCCAATCAAATCACTTGGTCAAAACTAACTGCTGAATAATCAGATTTCACCAAGCATACTGTGTGAATTGACACTGTAAAAGTTTGAGACCTTGGGACTAGAATGTTCTATCTGCACAAAGCATAATTCTGAGATATTGAGTATTAAACTTTTCACATCCTCGAGTTTAGAACTATTTTGTAATAAATACTTCTTACATAGTACATTAAGATCCTCACCTTAAAGGTACATAAAGTACAAAATATCAAAATCCTGAGATATTTATAAATTAGTTATATTTGGGGGGTGCAATCGCAGATAGAACCTTATGGTTCTAAAATGTCTCAATGGGTTGAGATATAAGGTTCTATCTGACCATCAGACATTTTTATTAGAATATATAAATTATATAATAACACTATTTTACCAAAATGGAGTCACATCATGAAATACATTGCAGATGTACTTTGGAAGTTTATTGCTGTATATTTTCTAATCTTTATAAAAAAGAAAAAAACAGTATTATGATTTTTGGTGTTTATTCTAAACTTTCATTTAGACTAAAGTTCTCATCTTGAACACTATTATGATTCTGTCCTAGACTATTATCCAACATTTAATTTGTAATAGCCTATAAACTGTTTAAAAGCATGCTTAGCCTAATGGTTTCATTGCTTAATGTTAATGTAACCATACTCTTCATGTAGAGGAGCCTGCTTTTAAATAGGGGACCCTGATCACTGTTTTCACTGTAATAGAACAATACATATTTAATTAGTCCTCCTTTATGAATGTATTTATTTGTATAATCATATAAAATCACATTCTTGCAAGGCTAATGTGATGCTAATCAATCTTGAGGTATGTATACTGCCCCAAGGAACCATATTAATAGATGGAGAGTGTCATACTACTTTGAGATTTCTGACAGTGTTTTTTTTAGGCTTGCATGCAAATTATTGTTGCCTAAACTTGCCTAGACCATAGATGGAGATGGCAAGCACATGTGTTCTGAGTGGTGCATTAATTTGTATATGTTCAGGCTTGTGATTGCATTGCAGATAGAACCTTATAGCGCCAAGTTGAAATGGGCTTTTGCAGATAGAACTTTCTATTTTTTATTATTTTTTTATTAAAATGTACTACTGTACTTCAATATCTAACTTCACATAAATATGAAGAATCAACTAAAGATGAATAATGTCAAAAATGTCAGATAGAACCCTCTAGTCCCAATATAATAATGCCATGTGGATTTAGATTTTTAAATGCAGCTATTAAATATTATTGATAAAAGTTCAATGTACTCAGGGGCATATTAAAGCCAAAACCAAACAGAGCAAATTGCCAAAACTCAGTCCATAATTTGTAAAGTTTTGAGTTATGGGTGCATTTTATGCCTTTTAAAGGACTTCTATAATCGAAAAATTTAAACGATTAGGCTACAACATATTCCCCCCGTTGGCGGAAGTCCAGAGCCTGGCAATAGCATGTTCATCCTCGGTAGGCTATAATTAGCCACAGTCCTGCAGCCGTCTTATCCCCAGCGCACCCCCAGCCACACACCGGACTCACATCACCATTATCATCATGTACACCTGTCCATATCTGTGGAGGTTTATAAAGGCTATGTTATGTTTATATACAGTAGGCTGTTGTTCTAGCTTTTTTTCTGCGATTGTTTTCATCTAGTTACTTGCATGATTGTTGGCCAAGGGACAGTTATTGCGAATTACAGGCTATTATACGATTGCTTGTGTTTTTGTTCAATTTGTGTTTGTCTTTCCTTCCTTGTCTTCGTTTCGTTTGACACCACTATGTTCAGTAGCAGCAAAACACATTGTTTCCTCATTCAAACATCAGTTTCAAACATGATAGAAAGTATATTTTCCCATAACAATACTGTATTTGAAGATCCTTTTTACGGTGAAATGTTTTAACTTGAAATGTTAAAACATTTCACGTATGTGATAGCGAATATTATAATAATAATACTACTACTAATGATAATAATAATATCTTTATTTATATAGCACTTTTCATACATAATTGCAGTTCAAAGTGCTTTACAGAGAGGGAATACATGTACATTAGTTGTGCTTCCCATGAACAAATACAGAAGTACAGAGAAAAAAACATTAGTAAAAAAAGAAGAAAAGAAAAGAAAAATGAAAACAGGTGCATAAAGGAATACAATGAAGATACATAAAATTATACTGAAATTACATACGTTAATAAAAATACTAGTCACACAAATCACTAAAACAAAATGAGGATATCTTCTCACCATTTGCACTTGGAAGCCTGGTGGCTACTTTGAAACAGTCTATAAGAGTGCTGGTAAAGTGCCATGTACAGGTTTAACCTCCTTACTATCACTGCCTAGTGGGCCTATGGTCAATTAATGAGGTAATTAAACAGTGACAAAAGCTTAAGAAGCTACTCTTGGAGCAAGGATTTGCCATTAGGGAAGGAATCAATCATGGCCTGGTGTGGGCATTCAACACCCTTATGTTGTCACGCCTTTATATTTCAAACAGCTCACATAAAAAAATAGGATACGCTGAAATCTATCTGTTATGTACTGTAGTTAGACCACTGTCAAAGTATCTAGTTATTTATTTTCTATACAATACTGTATGCATATGTATACTATATAGAAAATGTATTTCTGTGATGTTTTCTATCACCTCTAACTATTCAACTATTTTTTCCAAGAATTATATCCAATCCTTGGTAGTTCTCACTCTTTCACTCACATACTCACACACACGCACACACACACATGCACACACATGCACACACCATTGCAAAAGAAACCTGCATCACAGCCAGATATTTGTATTCTCAGATCAATACAGTAAGTTAATGTGAAATATAGAACATTTAAAAAATATAAACGGAGATCAGCGCCAATACACAGTGGGTAGGCTTGCTGCTAATGCTAGCTTGATTGAAGCAATATACAGTATCACCAATGTGTACATAGCAACACACCACTTGATAAAACATGTATTTCCTCAAGCAACCTGCTGCATAATGATGAAAGATTAGATCAGGTACTAAGCAAAACAATGATCTGTGTAAGGCCTATGATGGGGCAGAAAACAATATCCCCCAAATTTAATTTAGAAAGGAACACTCATCCATTGCACTGTGACTGCATGAGGAGGGTTAGAAAACATGTTAACACTGTAGGGGGAGAAGTAGAGAGGGGTACTGGTCACTCAGCACCCCTCTCTACTTATTTGTTGGAGGGTTGTGGGTGGGGGCGTTTCAAAGCAAAAAAAAAGAAGGTATTTCTGGAAAGAAACCAACAATTGTAATGTTGATGTTAGAGGTCAGCTTCATCAGTGATTGTATTGCTGGACAAGACTGGCCATGGTCAGTATGCTGTAGTAGACTAATCTGTGCTTACCAGTGCAGCTCTCTATGTCTGGGAGCAAATAAATCTGCCAAGCAGCAGCAGATTCATAAAGTCCCTCAGGTGGCTCTGTTCATTTATCTACACTTGCCAGGGTTTCCAGCTGCCAATAGCAGGTGGCATACTTTGCCTAGAAAATTGACTGTCTTTAAGATGTAGAACTGTTGCGTAATAGCAGTGCAAGCGGGAAAAGGGAAGCTGCTGGCTTTTGAAGGGTGGGGTAAAGGTGAAGAGGTTGCAAGGTTGTGGCTGGCAAGGGAATATTGGCTGCATGTGGTTGGAGGTCCGCTTTGTGGCCATATAGAGAGCGACCTGTTAAAATGATGCCTCCTTCCATTTCTAATTTCCTACACCCAAATTCAATTCATCCAAGGAGTAAACGTGACAATAAAAGACAGCAAGAAGGAACGCACACCAGTAGATAAGGAATCATAGAAATAACATTTTGCTTTTCCTTCCTATCCTTCTGCAAATATGTGGTGATGGAAATAAAATAAAAATTTTAATGGCAAATCACCTTTGTTAGGAAATGGGTATGTTCTCGGGGTTACACTCAAATGAAGCTTGATTTGCTTCATTCATGTAAAAATGCATGATTTGCTTCATTCAATGCATTTCTGTACTCTAAACTCTTTTCTCTGAGACAATCAGATTATACAGATGAGTCGTAAAATACAATTCACAACTTCTTAATCATATCAATTAATAGTTTGTTAGACCTTTACATCAACATTTGCACTTAATGCAGTATATTTGGAAAATATCATTACAATATTCGTACCTTTTCTGCAACAATTTGATTGTGATGGAATATTGTGATTCTTTGAAATAGTCCTTCTATTCAGTTTTTTTTTAAGAATTTGAAGATGTCGCCTCTTCTGCTTTCTCTGTCAACCATCAAATTCTTTGAAAGCGAGTGGAGTAGGCCCACCTGCTAGCATGTTTTATGATACCAGTGGCCCTTGATGGACTCTTCCAACACTGAAGCCATTATCCAGGGAGCTGTGGTGATTACTGTACATATCATTAGGGGAGCTGTAATGCTGCTGACTATATCTTCTAAAGAGCAGGTCAGGGGGAAGTAACAAGCATGAAAATGCAGGATGGGCAGATCTTTGTGCACAACTGGCCGAGTCAAGCTGCATCAAATCATGGCCACTTTGACATCGACATTTTGCAAAATTTGCCTTCGAGGCAACATCACTTCAGTGAGCTGAAGGTTTTACCATCCAGGTCTAGTGCATCTATAGGATTCAGATAGCCATAGTTTTAATTCTGCTATGTTAGATACAATATTATGTGTAATCATTCTAAAGTACTGAAAATCAATTGTTATCATATATATATATACATACATATATACACACACACACACACACACTATATTACCAAAAGTTTTGGGACCCCTGCCTTTACATGCACATGAAGGTTAATGACATCCCATTCTCTGTTTAATATGTTGATCCGTAGAGTTTAATATGGAGTTGGCCCACCCTTTGCAGCTATAACTTGTTCAACTCTTCTGGGATGGCTGTGCACAACACGTTCTCACTCCCAACTCGTCAAATATTGCAGCTTGGTCAATGGCCTTTCTCGTCAATATTCGATTCTTTAGAACGCCCTTGGCGTCGGAGGATGAAGACTTCGGTCCTACGCACCCTCTGTCATTAACATGCAGAGAGATTCACACGACGCAGATGATTGGTTGACTTAGGTTCGGATTTTACAAGGATTTCCGAGTTTTGGTGTCAGCGTGGCTTCCCACTACTACAGAAAAGCTAGAGCCCACAGGATTTGCTTAAATTTGACCTAATCTTGGAGAGAGATAGTTTAAAGTAAAT
>JAODTR010000018.1:1372377-1385250 GCA_025399935.1 Amblyopsis rosae
TGTGTGTGTGTATGTATGTATAATCCTTGTTTGCAATAAGGTAAATATTGCAACAGGTGCATATTTCTAAATTTTATTTAAAAGGTATCTGAGTTTCATATATTAAATCACTACATATACAATATTAGATAGTCATGATTGCATTACATGCATTGATGACACATCTGCTCAAAGTTTCACAAATATTCTACTAGCTACAGTAGATAAATAATTCATTCATATTCTACTCTTGCCCAGATGACATTCAAGACAAGTTGTGTATTAGTTGTGTGAATGTATATTATTAAAGCTTTTGAAGGTGAAAGAGATTAAAGTCAGACATTGAAACAAACAGTACAGTAATTATCCAGATTTAACACTACATAACATGATATTTACTGTAAATATGTATGTCTGCAATCGAGGTAGGAAAATATTCAAAGAATGTAAAGAATACTGCATTTGTGTAAAAGTAAAAGAATTATAAAAATCTACAATAAAATGTGACCAATACGGTTAGGTTTTTAAAAAAGTAATGCAGTTCCAAATTATATGTACAGAGTTTTGCCTACAAATTATTTATCCACGGTATTTAATTTTCCAATTAATTTTCCTCTGCTCGCACAAATGTTCCTATCTGTCATCATCCATCATAATCAGTTTAATAGTATCTTCCATTGACCCCATCATCTGGTCTACCTGCTGGAGCTGCTTTCATTATTTTTCTTTAAATCTCATTAATTTAACACATTTTAATTGTGTACTTTGTTGACATGTTTCATTTTCTCTCTGAATTCAGCCATGATCTCATCAGCTGTTGGCGTTGAAATAAAAACTTAATACAGAAATGTAAACATTGTAACTCAATCTCCATTGTCATTCATAGCTGCATACAGTATGCACACATATGCTTGTGTTAGGGAAGTCAGGAGCATTTAGAAATCCGTAATGGAATCAAAAGAAAAGTGACATATAATTATGTTGGACATTCCTCCTGCCAGGGCAAACAAATTTGAGTCACAGAGGTTTTAAACTACACTAAAGCAGATTAATCACCTCAGTATGAACAATACCATATGCGAGCAATCAATCAAGCTCTGAAATTACCAACTGTGACTGTACTGTATTAGTTTTATGTGGTCAAAGCACCTCTGTTTTAATCTACTTCACCAGAGGAACCCACCTTTTTTTGATATGACCTTCTTTTGGAACTTCACCGTAACTACTTTGTACAAACAAGCTTTATTTGATCTGTAGAAGCAATTAACAATTCACACGATTAAGAAAGGTATTGTTCTTGTTCTGTACCATGAACATATAGCATCCAGAATGTTTATATGCTGTTGTTTTTTTATACAGCTAGTTGCTATTGCTCTTGGGTATATTGTTATATGCGGCTTAAGTCAAGTGTGATTGTTGTATACCGGTACAGTATCTCTCTGTAGCTCAAATGACTAATATGAATAATACTTATATTGAGAAACAAATTTAATTTTGATAAAAATGAAAGAAAATAGTACATTTCTGTTATTCATAACAACTTGAATCTATTGATTTTCAAAGCAAGCCGGTTGATTATGTCTTCATTTTTTAACCAAGTTTGATTTTTAAATGAGGTGAGGGAATTTGTAAATACAACTGGGAGTCCTAGGCTTGTCAAGGTTGCATGCATGTACAGACATACTGCATTTACAGGCTGTGTTTAATGTGGCAAATGGCTTTTAATTTATATAAGTTGGGAGGAGTGATGCAGGGAAGGATTCCCTCAGCACCCAAGGACATGTAAAGCATTGCTGTGTATTAACAACTCTTCTCTGCCATGAGGAATCAAACTGAAATCTAAAGCAGGACACAAAAAGCAGCACTAGGAAGGAGATCGGAAGGACTGCAGCATCATAATACTGTATTATATTAGTGAATCATATAGTCTTCTTATTAACTTGCCTTGAGCCCAAATCCCAATACACATATAGCACAAATGCACAACAAACAAGACATAAACATATTGTTGCCTACTATATGCATTGTGGGGCCCATAAAGTGTCAATAAAACAATGTACTGTAGCATTTTAAAACCAGCTGAAACAATTCTGAAAAAATCTGAAAAAAATCATGCCTTTCAGAGACGGTCTACTATCATATATGTTATCACCAGCCAGTTGTATACAGACACTTTTCTAAATTCCACTCAGAGGATCAATACAGAATCTCTCGGGCTCTGCATGCAAGCTCCATCGTTTACTTGGCTGCATTAGCAGTGAGATTAGTGGCTGTGCGTTTTCTTTCTTACCCATCTCAAGCACATGGGAATTAATTTGTGTTGGTTTCCATTAATATCACACATAAGTATTGAGGTGTGATTATCCTCTGTGCTTATAATTATAATGGAGTAGATCAAACCCTGATAAAGAGCTTGTCGAAAAGAGAGACCTTGGCTGACTATCGAGCTAATAGCACTCTTTGTTAACTTATATCTCAATACCTGTAACCATTTGATACTTCCAGAAAACAGTGAATAATTTGTGGCACTGCAGAAACTCTGACGCAAGCCCAACACATTGTTCACCATGTTGTGTAATAATGAGCCTCATTGATCCACTTTAGATGACACACGTGAACATTAAAATCAGTTTTATCTGTCAAACACATTGAATTTGAAAGGTACAATAGTCGTCTGCAGGCTCTTATGATGTCACCTTTTGTATTTGCTAAATCTACTGCTGAAGTTCTAATTGATTCTTGTATGTATTTGACATTTGGCAGTATGGCACTAGCCTGGTATAACCCGACCATATTCACTTCGTTAATAGGGTCCGGACACGCTCTATTGGGAAATGTTAACAGTCTTTGCCTCTTACTGGGCGCAGACCCGTGGTTTATTTTGAAACTACTGGACAGCATTGAACCAATTGGCGTTGCTACAACTGTTTTGATTGCCTCATCTAGCTCTAGCTCTCTCTATGAAGTCAAGCGTGTTTCTAAATGATGAGAAAGAGTTTGCCTTACTGTATGTCAGGTTAACCTTGATGTTGAAGTGGTAGGTCCCTAACAGATACAGTCAGTGTGGATGCCAGCTAACGCCTTGTGCGTTTCTCAAAGCTTGCCAGCTCATCCGACGCCTGATTTTTAGTGGCACTGTTGTTTTCCATCTTGCTTCAATGCCATGTTAGCTGAACACTGCTGCAAGGCAGAATGTTCAACATTCTTTAATCCTGTACTGTACTTTTATATATTTTTTAAAGGCATTTGAAATCACTTCAAATGGTGATATATCAAATGAGATCACCCACGTTCTCTTCTCATCTTGTCGATCAATAACCTTTTTATGGAGAAAGCGTTCCACTGTGCTTTTCATACTCTTATGGCCACAGGATGTTATTCCTGGGTCTGTTTTTCTGTGTTCGTCTGTGAGTTAAATGGTGTTGTGGCACGAGTAATCCCTCACGAGGAGGGCTAAAGCACATCAGGCATAGAGTGCACACTGGAAAAAAAAATCATTATATTAATTAATGGTGTAATTAAGGTTTTGTCATTGACATGCCACTGGCTGACAGCGATGGATGGGGCTCTTGGTCGCACACCAGGCAGGAGCACATTTGGTAATGAATGGCAGCTATTACCAACACGTTTGGGTGGTGATGGGGCCACCTGTAAAGGCTTGGCTTCCTCACCTCTCTCTTGCTCTGCTTCTCCCCCAAGCCCTTTATCTGTCCCCAACACTTTTCATCCCAATTTCTGACCTTCTTTCCCATTTAACATTCTTCTAATTGTGCGCCCTCTCATCTCTCTGTGTGCTCACCCACAATATCCATCTGGCCTGGTTATGCATCCATCCAAAAATATAGAACATGTATGTGTAATTACTGTATATTAGCAGTGGATTGTTTTTGTCAATAGAGCTCTCATTCTGTATTTTTTGCATCCTTTAATGAAATGATGACTATTCTAAATGACACACTGGGATGCTTGCATTATATATTATACTCCATAGTTCATTATTTTAATACTCTATGTAAAATGTTGCCTGTTAAGTTAACTTTTGGCTTTGATCATGCACATCTTTAGAGTATTGTTTCTCTGCAGGGGACCATTGATAACTAAATGGTACCAGAGCACTAGGCATTTACATGATGGAGTAGATGGAAGCTAAGCTCTTATTAGCCAAAAACGCATGCATCGCTGACTAAATTAACACTAGAGCATATGGCTCCCACCAGGAGAAATATGGCTGTATAAATTCAATCTGTCTGGCTCAAAGGCGTGAGATTTTCACCTGTCAGTCTTTGGAGCCAGGAAAAAGAGACCTATGGGCAATATGTCAGGGAAAGTACATAATTTCTCTGCTTTATAAAACAAGTGTCTGAATTGATTACATCATTGTACTGTGAGAACACATAATATATACCTAATACTGAATACTGCAGCACAAACATGATTTGTCTTAGATTAATTTGGTCCAAAGTGATGAAATAACACACATATCTTTATATTGAGCCATTCTCATTACAGGTCTAAACTAAAGTGTCTCAGTGGCAAAGGGTGGTATCTAATATTAAAACTTCTTCAGGCAGTCTACAGTTGTGGAAATTGGATGATGTAGGGATGATCCGATTCAAAGTCAAAGTGATAAATCCATTTCCTGTTTAGGTGAGAATGTCTGTTTAAACTGACATACTTTTCAGAGATTTGTGAAAGACATACAGCAGGAATGTAGGATCGCAAGATGAGCTTTTCTGTTCATGCATTCATGGGAGGGTCAAGGGGAGCGTGGGAATTTTGCTCAAACATATGGGAGGAGATGAGAGTTATTACGTACAGTATTCCGTTGTATATATGTACTAGAGCAATTTTAGCTTTCCATTGCCGTTTTCAGATTTTGCTGTTAAAATTCCCTTCTTCTGAAAATCTGGTTTTTACTACAGCATCAATATAATTGTTTATAGTCGCCCAGACATAATAGTTTTTTATGGTAGAATTATGCGCCTGTTATCATTAAGTTTGATAATACATTGTAGACAAGTTATACTGTCTACTTCATGATTCTTATACTTTTGCTTTCTTTCTCTGAGAGTTGATGCTTCTTCTTCGTCCTACAAATATCACAATTGCTGTACAATCAATATAATAGTTATTGCTTCCCAACACATTGAAACTAATAAGGCCAACTGTAAATTGAAAATACAAATGTAATACTTAAATTCACCACGAATCACACATGCATTAACTCTGGGGAAGGGTGTAGGGGCATAGGGCGTCACTACAATTCTTTTGAGAGACAAGATATGTTTGCTACAATATTTACAGGAATTTTCTCAGTATCGTTAAGTGAGCTGAAAAGAACACATAATGCGGTTCCACAGCTTCGTCATTTAAACAACTTAGGTATCAGTCATATTAACATAAGCACATAGATATAATGCAGATCAGATACTGCCATTTGTTGATTACCCCATAATGCTTTTACTATATATTACCCGGCAAGTACATACTGTGACATGTGTGTATGTGTATATGTGTGTGTGTATGTGTGTGTGTGGAAGAGAGAGAGAGAGAGAGAGAGAGAGAGAGAGAGAGAGAGAGAGAGAGAGAGAGAGAGAGAGAGAGAGAGAGAGAGAGGTGTTGGAGGGATGGGGAAATCACAAAGTGACAAACAATTGCTGTTATCAAGATTATAGAGATTATTTAGTTTTATTTTGTCACTTTACAGGCATATATCACATATCTCTCCCTCTCTTTCTCTCATATTATGTTGGTTGTTGCTTCATTAATATAGTTCTAGTTTGTTTAGCATCTTCCTTGATCCGGTCATGGTAACCCCTATCTAGGTTTACTGACAGGTCAACCTGCCATACGACCTCCTTCATTTAATTATGCACAAGTAGACACTTTTCTGTGGGAGAAATATCAAATCGATTATAGCAGCTGCAAACAGGATATTAATCATTTCAGGACATTTTTCATCCTGATAGA
The DNA here is from genome assembly GCA_025399935.1 of Amblyopsis rosae. Taxonomy (NCBI): domain Eukaryota; kingdom Metazoa; phylum Chordata; class Actinopteri; order Percopsiformes; family Amblyopsidae; genus Amblyopsis; species Amblyopsis rosae. The sequence goes on from JAODTR010000018.1 coordinate 1,378,327, forward strand.
AAAGCTTTTATCAAACTGACCTGCTGTCAAATGGAATTATGTGGAAATGATGCCTCTCCTTTGATATCTTACCATTTTAGTTTTAGTTTTTGGTTAGTGAACATTTGTACACTATCTACTGAACTGATAAATCTAATTTGTTTGCCAGAGTAAAAATGTAATCTCGTATGAACCCCATTGTGAATAGCTACCTCAACTCCCTGGTGGTCTGCTTGATTCTGGGAGACGCAATGCTAGTTAGGAAAATCAACAGTTTTTCAAGGTGTATATTTCAATATCACATAAATGTATAGACCTGTTGAGAAGTATTTACAATTATTTAATTCTAACGTGACAAGAGAGTGCAGATAGACAGTGGTACAGAGATGTAGGGAAAGATTGGGAAAATATCACGGATCAGACTGGAACCCAGGGCTCCCAAGGCACTTGGACCCATATGGGCAGGGCATTACTGCATGCGCCAAAGCTCCACCGGCGTTATTTTAGTTATAATAAAATTGTCAACAAAGAAAATCTTTCAAAATGTGCTTTTATAATCACATTGTACTAAAGTTCTTCCAAATGACCAATTCAAATCAATTTACAGAAGGTAAACGTGTGAAGAGAAGGCAGAAACGAGAGAGGGGCTGTCACTGAAATGCGAGAGAGGCTATATCAGTCTGATCAGTCATCCGTCCTACCCCAATCTCCTGATAAAGCAGGTTGTGCAGGAGGTGAAACGATGTGTATCAAAACCTCATGAAGATCGATGGCTTCCCTTTGCTGACATTGAGAGAGACAAAAGAGTGAGAGAATGAGTGCAAGAAAAAAAAGTGCATCTAAAGTGCTTTATGCAAAAAGTGACAACAAAGGAAATGTCCTTAAGGGGAGGGGTGCTGTCGGCCAATAAAAGAAATGGACGAGTACGGGAACTGGGGAAAAAAGACACCCGCTGAAACACAACTGCCGGCTTTATTTCCACAGCCTGTTAACACAATGTCAGGTACAGTAGTGTGGTTAATAAGTCCCAGTGAAATCGGAGAGGCCCGCGATCAGAATTCACAAGGATGTTATGGCTCTTGAGCCCGGTGTGATTATGCATGTACACTGCTTGGGCAAACAGTGGAGCCAAGCCTTAGAGCTGCAGGTGATTTCAGCTTCAACGGCTCAGCAGACCCAGAGATGTACAGCAGAAACCAGGTTTCCACTAACATGCTGATAAAATATACCTCAAAAGCATCACTTCATTTCCATGTCACGTTCTATCTCTCAACTTTTCCATCTTGTTATTTCCACCTAAACCGTATGATTGTTTTTATAAAGCACTTCTTTATACGCCAATGCAATCCATTTCTTATATCAGCAATTAATGCTTGTCAAATGTCAATCATTCAGTACTTTTTGGAGTTTTGATATAATTTAGTGTGTTTGCAAAACGTAATCATTCACACACACATTAGATAATATGCTATATCAAAAGCTGTGATCTCAGCAATTAACTGATTTTGGTCAAGCAGGAATCATCACATCTGAGTGTTAGTTAATAAAATCAGTGCAGAAATGGCTTAAGATACAAATCTCTACTGGCCACCACTAGCCAAATTGGTTATATATATAATAGGGTTACAGGGAAATTCAGTCTCAAAAGCTGGCACCTATTAACTGGTTCCAAACATTCCTTCACAAACCTTTGGCATGTGAAACATTCAAATAATAATAATAATAATAATAATAATAATAATAATAATGGTATTGATATAGTTTCATAGAGGAGTTGCAACTCAAAGTGCTTAAAAAGTCAAATAAAAAGGAAGAATAAACAATATATTAAAACAATTAAAATATTTAAATATTTGTAATGTTCGGACTGACGGGAATTAATTGAATTGACACGCGCATAAGTGAATGTGAGTAAAGTATGCTTCAGTGACTTCGTCGGGAGCTGTAGGCCACCAGTCACACAAACAGCCTCACTCGACCTGCCTATAATGCAAGCCTGTTTTAGCCTTTTTGCTAGGGGGAGACGTTACTAGCTAAATAATGTGTGCACGTTAACATATATTCAGGTACATTGCGACACAGCTTTCAAAGACCCAATTAGATGACATTCCATGTTAACAGGTAACCCAAAATCTTTAATCAGAAAAATTCCATTGGGAAAGGCAAAAAAGCAGCTATGTAAACCCAGCTAGTAAAGGTTCAGGTTGAAGGATTTATTCCGAATGGCAAGATAGCATACCATGCAAACATTCAAAACCAGTGGTCCCCAATCCTGGTCCTAGAGGGCCGCAGCCCTGCATGTTATAGATGTCTCCCTGCTCCATCACAGCAGATTCAAATGAATAGCTCGTTTTAACAACCAATTAATCTAAAACATGCAGAGCATGCTGGTCCATACTGGTTAGTGCTGAGGTAGTGCTGGTCTAGCTGGTATACCAGCACACCAGCAACCGGCATGGGATGCTGGGGTACCAGCAAACCAGCATTCCATGCTGGTTCCAGCATGCAAAACATACAGTACCTTATGCTGGTACTGCAATGCTGGATTTCTTTAGCAGAGATGCGCTGCAGTGTGTTGGATAAACAAGAATCACATCAACTGGAGTCTCTCCATCAAATCTGTTACCTTTATACCTATATTTGTTGTCAAAATGTCAAAATGATGTTGTTATGGGACATGTAGGCAACACAGACAGCAAATAGCCTACCTAGACAGACTGGACGTAGCCAACAGATCTTTCAATTTCCTGAAGCCATGCTGAAAAACTGAACTATGCTATGGATTTAGATACAAAATCATGGGACAGCCAAACGTTGTTTTCAAGTTGCTTTTGCTGTCCTCACACCTAGACCACCCCCGTAGCTATCAGTACAACGCCGTTTTGAAGATTTGAAGCTCTACAGACTGATTCTCATGGTGAAGGCAAACTGTAGCTTGCGAGAACGAAATGGTCTCACGAGGCTTATTTACTGATATGCCAAGTTATCAACTGGAAACTGCAGGTATAATAAATGATCAAATAAATACAATAATCACTTTAATGTTTTTGTTACTGATGCCATCATACTATTAATTTTCAGTGAGAACATAATTGTATTCATAATAAATTAATCCATCAAATAATAATCACTTTTTTCATTTAGAAAATTATTATGAAGTTATTTTAATTATTATGAAGTTATGAAATAAAATTATTATAGTTCTGTCACTGTGCAGTTTCTTGTGTTATATTGTTATTTGCAAGCTACCTATTTGTATGAGGTCGGCTTAAAGGACTTTCAATTTAATCTAAATCCCTTTTTATTATAGTTAATTTATTTTGTTCACTGCCTCAATACAGGGAGATTGAGCATTGCTATAAAATCTAATTGAAATGCCCCATATTTATAAGCTGATTGCATTCACCATCCATTAAAAAGATTTTCTGACTCAAGACTGCTGTACTGTTCTTCATTCTCTCTCCAGAGTCTCAATCATTGGGTTTCCATCTCGAGATTATTAAATCGTATTTTACCAATTTATCTTAGTTTTCAGGGTCATCTTCAGCAAAAGTTACCTGTGATGGTATTACTGGTTTCATTCAGTCTTAAATTCCTTCTACACAACCATAACTAAAATAGTATATGCACTGCAGGCCAAATAGAAATGACCAGAACAATACCTCCACTCCAGCTCACATAGTGATTCCTGTAGTCAGTTGGAGTAAGAGATCTGCCAAGGGTGTTAAAAATGAAAACATGGCCTCTCACAACTCAGATGGCCTTGAATCTTATCTCTGAATATAAACTGAGCAGAGCTAAACATATGATTATACTGACCGAGACCAATGAATTGGATATTTAAGAAAGGACTTGTGAACTCTTTGATGTCAGAGGTTCCATCTGAGGCAGCTAAAAAAAATATCCTGAAGGGAGAATCATCTTCACTTAAATGGACGTGCCTCTTCACATCATCCTGGGCCAGGATGCTGCTTTATGCAAAAGATTTATGGCACTTATTCCACTGATGTCTTTAGGACTTCTTAACAATATTTTTATTCATAAGATGGTGCCCATATTAACAGTTTATCGAATGCACTGAGACCCGATAATATACGAGTTGCCAAGCAACAACACAAAGGAGGGACTGTATTACCAGATATTTAACATTCAATACATTCACATAATTAGCTTCAATGGAATTGATTGTGGAATTGTCCCTGTAAAAAAAGCAGCATTGCTGGTCACCAGCATAAGGTATGTTTTGCATGCTGGAACCAGCATGGAATGCTGGTTTGCTGGTATACTGGCATCCCATGCCAGTTGCTGGTGTGCTGGTATACCACCTGGACCAGCACTACACCAGCACTAACCAGTAAGCCTGGACCAGCATGGAATTCATGCTGGCTTATGCTGGATTATTTTAGAAGGATATAGTAGGTCTATTTGTGAATGATGTAAGGTTTATTTAAGGTCATCATAAAAGTATAAACTGGGGAATATGATGGATAAAGACTAGACTAACTTTACTTGCCAAAAAATATTATTATTGTCTTATTGTTGTTGAGCCTCTTCATCAACTCGATACAGAGCAAATGGTTTTGCATATAGACCACAATCATTTCTTTTTAAATATTTGATAGACTATTTACACTGAATTGCTTTTGCATAGCTTGTTATGGTTTAAAATGTTATACATTAGTTTAGCGGGCCTAGTGGAGTAGACTAGAAGTTCAACAGGTTAATAGTGTGCTAGCCTACAGCATCGACAGAGTAGCCTACTGTACCATATTGTGTGCAGCTGAAACACAACAATTTACAGTAGTAAAACATAAATGATTACTTTGTTGTTAGCCGCGTGAATGTTGCTCAATTCCTCCCTGTTCTGTAACATGGCATCCAGTCCACTGCAGTTTACATTCATTGCACTTAAAATTAACATTACACCACCCTGAACAAAATAATCATTACACCACCCTGAACAAAACATTCAACTATCCAAACTATAAACAGGATATACATATACATTTCACAATTTCAACTAATGTATAAAAAGAAAGTGACTTCCCAGTATAATAAATATTACATGTGCACATATTTAGTCTAATAGCAGATATTTAGAGTTTGCAATGCGATTATGATATTTGTTCCCACCTACTGTACACCACTACTGAAATGTAATAATTCACATCATTATCAGAGTGGAAAACTAAGTTGTGATTACAATATTAGGCAAAGTAGGCTTGGCAAAAGAGTGTGTTTACAAATTCATTATTCAGATGTCTATATTCTTTGCGTCTATAATAAGCTTAGTAAACCAAAATCCACCTCACGTTGTGCTTTAGTAGTTTAGAATGGAGGATGATCAACATCATATACATGTACAGTAATAGGACATCTGTTCACACACCTGAGTTTCTCGTCAGCAGAGACTCAGCCATGTTTAGAAAAAGCCTATAAATGCAGCAGCACAGCATCATAACCTTCATTTTAGAGTGCTACCTGCAATGAGGGGGAACTACAGGGACAGCACACTCAAAATGCTGTATACACAGTACTGTATAATGTACAGTATGTCATTGCCTATTGTCAACAACAAAATGTTAGCAACCAAGCTATTGTAATTGTAAAAAGTTTTTAAATCTATATAGGCTACTTGGCATGCAAACATGAATGCAAACATGAATTTTAAGTATAATGTTCAGCCTCGTGTGTAATTACCACTTCTATTATGTGCATTTATCTTTCAAATAATGTTTTGGTAATCACACATCCATATCTATCTGTCTGTCTCTCTGTGAAATTAGCCTCATTTTCATTTGTCAATGTTGTTATCTGTTCAGCTACTGTACCTGCCGGCCACCGTTACAATATTTGTACTGAAAGCTTTTTTGTGGTAGAGAAAGCATCCAGCTGGATAGCTTAGTTGGTGCTTAAATTGTCCGCTTGAGCCTGTGCTTTAAAGTAATATCACCATACTTATGTTTGTTGTTTGGATAAGTTGAATGTAGTTTGAAAGCCTAATGATCTGATTACTATCCTGTAATACTGACTTCTCAGTTGTCAAATGTTTACTGCATGTTTTACTGTAAACATACAACTGTGACAGACAAATTCTTTCATATGTCTACAGCAACCAATTAATTCAGCCAGTGCAACTTTCACGTATTTATCTCTAATTTGCTGCATTTTTATGACACACTGTAATTATGTCTGTCTGCCAGTCCAGACAGCTGGTGTCAAGGAAGCAGAAGTCAGGCAAATGCCGACATCTATTCTAAGACTATAATGTGTCATACTAAAGGTCATGTCCACAACAGTTTTTGTCGTAGCCAGGGTAACTTCACATCTTGTGAAAGGGTGTGGCTGATGTGGCCATTTTGAGGCTTCACCACAAAAGGTTGCACAGAAATATGACATATGACTGTCAGGCCAGAAGATGCAAGAATAAAAACATGAATGTACTGTACCCCGGTAACAGCTCTTTGATCTTATGAGAACTATGGCATGGCCAACTTCAAATAATACTGTTTAACCATCATCTTGATGTGGGGTCCAATAATTATTGATTCTTCAATATAAAGCATATTTTTGCACCGTAAAATGACAGACGCTCTCTTTAGCTAATAGCATGAATGTGCCAAATTTAAACGGGTGCAAGTCAATAAGAAGAGCCTATGTCTGACAGCTCTGCTAATATCTATGTAAGTCTTCACGTTGTTTCATGGTTTTCCTTCAATATGTTAATATGCAAATAGGCACTGTACTGTATTATATTATTTATCAGCATAAGGCATATTATTTGTTTAGGTTATGTTCTGAAGAAAATTCAAGTGATTTGTTTTTTGGAAGGAGAATAGAGGTAGTGTTTATTTAGACTTTCATATGAAGTGTAATGCAAAAACAATTGTATATATATATATATATATATATATATATATATATATATATATATATATATAACTC
>JAODTR010000018.1:1385350-1400014 GCA_025399935.1 Amblyopsis rosae
CCGCGACCCGACTCCGGATAAGCGGGAGAAGATGGATGGATGGATGGAGATATATATATATATATATATATATATATATATATAGTAGCGTTATAGCCTTTGCATTGTTAATGATGGTTCTATTCAAATAATGGATACAGGTGGTTCATTGGCATTCATTTTAATAATTAATCCGTTTAAATAATTAATACAAATAATAGTTTGTTTTTGCAGCATACAACATATTCTTTAAATAACAATACTGTATACACACACCTACCAACGGTAGGTAATTACATACAATAAAGATACAATCGCTGCCAAAGAGCCATCTGTTGAACTACACTTATCAGATAATACAATTACCCTGCAGGTGTACAGTCTTTGTTTAGTCTCAACACTGAATAAAAAATAATAAAACAGAGAGTTAACTAGCGTGTTTTTGAAACTCTGCTAGGTGCAAATCAAGTCATACATCCTTTCATGGTGGGACAGACTATATGAATTAAGGATAAAAGCATTAAAGCATGGTTGTTATCACGCTTACTTGGACAGCTGACACAACAAAAGATACAATTATCTTTTTGTTTATTTTATCATGGTAACATTTGGTTCATATGTGATATTTTTTAATTATAACGCTTGCATACAGCTGACACAAATTAATATTTTGTTTGTTGTTTTCTATGTTTATAAAAGTGTGGTTAATAAGTAAACTAATAATAATTTACAAATTCATATCATATTCATATGTCGTTTGACTGACCTAAAGTTTGACTGCAATACATACTGGATTGGATTTTGTGTTAAAGGAGATGTAGGGAGGATTTTAGAGCTGTACATTTAGTGAAATAATGTAGAAATCCATCCATCGATCTTCTCCCGCTTATCCGGAGTCGGGTCACGGGGGGTAGCAGCTCCAGCAAGGGACCCCAAACTTTCCTTTCCCGAGCCACATTAGCAAGCTCTGGGGGATCCCGTGACGTTCCCAGGCCAGTGTGGAGATATAATCTCTCCACCATCTATATTTTAGAAATTTCATACACAAATACTATGAGTGAAATGCTATGTGAGAATATAAGTCACCTCTATATATAAGTTGATTACAACAGTGGAGAATATCATCTGAATAGTATTATGGCTTCTACATCATCCAAATATGTAATTGGTTATGATCATGTATTATTATTGTTACTCATACAATTATATAAATATAAATATTTTTGGGGAAAAGCATTTTTTTCAGAGTTAAAATAATTATGGTAATCACTGTATGTTTGTTTTAAAAAGTTACATCACCAAAGTTAAATTACCAAAATAATAATTTGTAGTAGTAATAATAATAATAATAATAATAATAATCATAATATTCATAATAATAAATCATAAAAACACGGCTAAGAGTTTCAGGTTTAGGGTTTTATTAGCTTTTAGATATGACAGCATGTGCTTACAAGACTGTCCAAGAACACAACAGCTTTGCTGAATAGGGGCCCTTTAACCTATTAATTTTAACAGCAATGAAACTGAATATAATGTCTATGTAACCTGTGCTATGCTGTATTGTGAGTGAGAGGTGGTCTTTTGATGCAAAATATTGAGAATAAGAGTGTGGAATAGTAGGGTCACTCATAAAATACCTGGTCTATAGGGTAGTATGGCTACGGACTTTATGCATGTGTTAACTATGCGTAAAAAGGCTGACGTTGATTTAAATTTAGATGGAGGACCATCTGTTAAAATTAGACAAGTCTACCTGCTAAATTAATTATCATTTGGCAGGGTGACCTGATTGACCTCTCTCTCTCTCTCTCTCTCTCTCTCTCTCTCTCTCTCTCTCTCTCTCTCTCTCTCTCTCTCTCTCTCTCTCTCTCCACTGTAGGTTAAGATAATAAAGAGATACATCACTCAGACGGATTTGGATCGGGGCCTTACTCAAAGACCTATCATGACCTATCATTGTTCTATTTGTTCTTTCTCATCTCCTGTCTATCCCTACTTCCAGTTAGAGAGACATTTTAATAATACAAGGATTTGATCCTACATGGCAATAGCGCGACAGGGCTTACAGAACTACATGTCAAATCTGGTGAAAATCACCCCAGGACCTGGCTGGTTTTCATCGGTACACTTAGTACGCTCGTACATCATCAAATTCAATGTTATTTTGGGTCCCCCTCTCAGTCCCTCCCCTTCCCTCACTTGTAGTGGGCGGAGTCAGGGTCAGAGCTTGGGTGCAGCTGCACGTTAACATTGGATCAACACTGGATCCAACACATTAAAGAGAATATAGTTAAATGGTTATGAATGATGGAATGATGTCTGCCTTACAATTTACAAATCTTGTTTGAGGTGAGGGAGATCTACATTATGGTGTAAATGGTACTCTACATTCAAAGTAAACTTGGACAAATCATGCACAGTATGTTCTTCTGCTTCAGCGCCTATTTGTAACTAATAAACTAAAATTGCAATGATATGTTTAGCAGACATTTATGCTCGTCTTGATCGAAACCATGGACTGTTCAGATGGGAGCTCCCAGACAATATTACCCACACCACGTCTGTGATCTGTCTTTCACAAACAGGAATACACACGCATGCACATACACACGGTACACAGCATATTATAGAGACAAAACCCCCCACTTCTTCTTCTGCATAACAAACAGCCACACACACACACGCACAGGCGCGCACACGCACGCACACACACACACACACACACATACTTTCCACATAACACAAACACGCACTTTAATTTTTGCTATGATTGCCAATTTCTTTAGACATTTCATTCCTAGATGGGATTTCTGCTTTTTAAAGATTTGTATAATAGGGTTTTCCATTTCCAAGGTCACCTAGTGGAGACAAATGTCAAGCCCTTTTTGGGCAAGCATCAGTCCTAGCGTCCTTGAGCATTTACTTTATGTTTATGTCATGGGTTTGGAGTGAAAAGTGCAGGTGCAGACGAATACACCAGAAACCAGCATAACAAAAGTATACGCTTCGCTTAGGGTTAATGTTACGCACAGGGTAACACACATCAAAACACAAGAAAGTTACAGTTACCCACACAAACTAAACTTAAATAAACTACCCCAGACAAGGACAGGTTTACGCAATGACAGCCATGTGCGAGCCAGGGAACGTTTGTCTCATGGACAGTAGCAGGCCGGTGGTTACCGGGGCAGTGAGGAAATACAGGCGGAGGGCTCGCCACTCCCTGGCGCAGCCCAAGACACTAAAAACAATGACGATATACCATAGTGACATAGATTAACACATTGAACCACCATATACAACCATAGCCTCGCGAGACCATCCTGATCTTGCGAGCTTCAGTTTAATTTCGCTGTGAGAATCGGTCTGAAAAGCCTCAGAATAATTTTGAATGTGTCGTGCAGCAACTGAACGTTCTAATCAGCATCGTGTTTATAGCTATACGGGCGTGGTTTAGGTGTGCCGACAGTGAAAAGGACCAGATGGTTCATTCAATCAACTGCCAAGTATGTTTTTTGAAAGTACAGCCATTCACAAACAGTTTCAATGTACGGCTTCCCAGATGGACTTGGGACAACAATTCCTCTGGTATGTCAGGTTCATACAACCATGCTTAACATACACATATCAGATTTACAAAAAAGGAAAGGACAAAATTTAACAAGATAAAGACACGTGTTTTCACATGACCCTGAATAAGATGAATTGTAATTTACCAAAATCTCACTTGAGCCTAACATGAGTGACCTATTTAACCTTGCACTTTAATGATCCAGAAAGGTAAACATATTTGTCTCTCATATTATTCATGAAGCCAATCCAACAACATGAACCGGTCAATAAGTCAATCAAACCAAATTGAAGGGTTTGATTGACTGTGCAGGGCACATTGGGAGTGGAAAGACCTTAGATTTAGATTTGAGCCCCTTAGGCTCTGTCTCTTTAAAGTGGATATGAAATCGTAGGGGATACACTGAAAGACTTAGCATGTATATTAACATACTACATTATTCATCACTTGTCAGTAACATGACTGGCAGAGAAATTAGTGGTATTTGAAGATAGACTTAACAGTAAAGAAATCAAATTGAGCAGCTTTATTTACCCTCCCTCAGAACAGTTTGTATTTCCATTTGACAAATTAATGTTACATGTAAAACACACAAACAAATTAAGAAGAAAAACTTTTTTGAATGCTATGTAGCTTGCATGCTACTGTGTGACTGTGTCCTATGATCACGGCTTCTTTTTCCAGTGCTGGGGTGCTGGGGCAACAGACTGGAAGCTAAACTGACAAATTACACCTTCAACTTTTCTGTCCCAGCAGAGGCTACTAGATCCAGAGGCAGATAGGTCGGCTGCCCAGGTGCTAATGCTGAACAGGCAAAAAGCCAGCCTCGTTGAGGACATTGCAGTTCAATTTTCATGTAGGCCTTGTGTCCCATGTCGCACTCGTCACCATTCACCAACCACTGGTCCAACTTTCCGTTGCCAAATTCATACATTTTTCACACTTTTTAACTCACTCACTTTTTCAGTGATTTATTATCCCCTCTATTAAACTGTGTTAGTTTTTACTCCACTGACGCCAAGGCTTGGTTCAGACAAAGATTTATTTCTGGTTTCTGAGGAACAAATGTTTCTAGCATTTCTACAGTTTGACCTCAAGATGGCAGTGTTTACCATGCCAGGACGCTTTTTTAGTGCTCAATAGATTGCACCTTAGAGGGCACAGATAAAGGCAGAAGGATTTCTTCAGCATATTTAATCGTTTCTTTGGGTCACTATTATTAAAATGTAAAAAAATGTAGCCTACTTAGAATAGCCTAATATATACAATAGGCCTATTTCTAAAGCCATTTCATGTATGGGTATTTTATCATCATGCTTTTAAAACCTTAACAGATAACATACGTAAATTACACTTTTAAGGCATACCTCGAATAGTTCATTAATCAACTAAACAGAAATCAGTAGTCGTAGGCCTACTAAGTATGGCGCTCATTGCCTATCGAGACAATGGCGCCTCTGTTTTCTAGAATATCACATATTTGGCCTCAAACGAGTGCCCCTGGGGTTTATTTTACTTATTTAGAAAACGAATGTTCTTAGAATATTAGTCTTACATCAGTACTATGATATTCTAGCGATATGTTCTAACTTGTGTGTTAATAGGCTATTATGAGGTTTGCCTCATAATAGCTAGATAGTGTTATTTAGATCCACAACCGTTAGGATGTTAAGCAAATTAGTATGTAGATGGACCCACAGCCCCTTTAAATAAACATTCAACAGATGGGGTCAGAATAACAGCTAGAGGACAGTGATTGTTTCTTCATCATCATGCCCTCAGCCTTGGGCTTTTGGTTTAACATCTCCGCAGCCTGCAGCATCGGAGCGTTTCACCGTTTCACAGCATTTCGGTCTGCATTAAGTGACGTTCCTTCAGACCAATCACCTTGCCTCTCAGCTTGTCTACGCGTCTGCTACAGAAATTGTGTCCAATGACGAGGGTCGGGGGCGTCAATGTGGTGTACTTCACTCCCCTATGGGTTTACACAGAGTTAGTGCAAGATATTTGCTCTGGGAGTGAGAGTGCATGGATTAACGGCGCATTGGCATCGCGTTGAATGTGTTATTATCAAATCTAGGAACAAACCCACTCAATATACCTCAGCTTTGGCTAAAAGGTATTTATGCAAGCTGTTTTCACCTTACGTCTACGCCGTCTGTTGGCGCGCTATTGATGGAACCCCAAGAACTTGACACATGATGGGACAAATCTACCTTCTTTTGCCTTCTGTTCGTCTGCATTGCCACCTTAACAGGTAGCCTAGAGACATTGGCAATTCGGTTTTCATGGAAGATACGGAGGTGAGCAGTAATCTGGGACCGAGTCGCTCCACGGAACATTGTTCACCTGGGCAGCGACGCTGACCACCCAATCTGCAGACAGTTAGACCGTGTCTGCTTTGAAGTTATACGTGAAAAACGACTTGCGACGTATGCCGGCATCAGTTTAACGCGTCCCGCTATTTTTTCTCTCTAAAACTGTCGTTGAAGCACTTATGACGGGTGGAAGGAATGTTTTCTTATTGGACTTGCACTAGAAGCTTTAACGGATAAAAAAAGGATATATTTACTGGACAAGATAGCGTCTTCGTTGCAAAAGCACAGATGATAAGAAGACTAGGAGCATACATTCAAATTTTATCCTGTGCTAAATAGGATTTGGGTATGTAAACCACGGTAAGAAAACACTGCCAATTACCATTTTATGTTTAAGATCATGATCCTATGATATTTTGTTGTTGTTTATAGGCTAAGTAATTAAATACATTTTAATAAAATATTGTTGTTAATATTAGTTTGCTTCGTGAAGTTTGACAGCCAAGAGGATTGCCAGAAATGATTCTGACACCATATACTGTTGGCTAAAAGACTGGAATAGACATGTCTATGGTACATGCAGCATATTGTTGCTTTTGCATGAATTGATAAGCCTATAGCCTCAACTAGCTAGGCTACTCTGTGCTAATACCCCCTCCCAACCAAGTTGATCAGCAGTAGCCTATACGCATGGTAAGCCGTGTGATGGGGATCAACCGCGCTATCGTTACGCAGGTTATTTTTTAGCAGAGTATTTCATTAAAGCGCTAAGTGAAAATGTAATCTGAAAACAAACTGATTGTTGTGTATTATTATTTATAGGTATGTCCATGGAAGATACCTAACATCATATGCAACGGGTCACTGTCTGTAGCAACACTGCATATAGAGAAACGTTTCACTTGGGAGGGCTGGAATCAAATTAACTATTGTCATGGATCTCAAAGACTATTACCTGTTGGCTGCCCTTCTTGCTTGCTTGTGGCTTGACCCTTCAATAGCCCAGGAGCTAATCTACCCCATTAGAGAGGAGTTGCAAGAAAATGTCCTCATTGGAAATATACCAAAGGACCTAAACATTTCTCACACAAATGCTGCAACTGGAGGGAGTGCTAATCTTGTCTATCGGCTGGTCTCCAAAGCGGGAGACAACCCACTAGTCCGGGTTCTGAGCAGCACTGGTGAGATATTTACAACCTCCAACCGAATTGACCGAGAGAAATTGTGTCCGGGCCCCTCATTTGAGGACAGCGAGTGCTCTTTTGAAATTGAGGTGGTCATCCTGCCTAATGATTATTTTAGACTGATTAAAATTAAAATCATTGTCAAAGACACAAATGACAATGCCCCCATGTTTCCGTCTCCAGTGATTAACATTTCTATCCCAGAAAACACGCTCATCAACAGCCGTTTTGCTATTCCATCTGCCACTGACCCAGACACCGGCCCTAACAGTGTTCACAAATACGAGCTGGTCAACGGGCAAAGTGCCTTTGGCTTAGACATTGTGGAAACGCCTGAGGGGGAGAAGTGGCCTCAACTCATTGTGCAGCAGAATCTTGACAGGGAGCAGAAGGACACATATGTGATGAAGATCAAGGTGGAGGATGGTGGCAGCCCACAGAAATCCAGCACTGCCATACTTCAAGTCACGGTGACAGATGTCAATGACAACAGGCCAGTGTTTAAAGAGAGTCAAGTGGAGGTACACATACCTGAGAACTCCCCCATTGGAACGTCTGTTGTGCAGCTCCAGGCTACAGACGCAGACATAGGAGCGAATGCAGAGATCAGATATGTTTTTGGGACTCAAGTGGCTCCTGCCACCAAAAGACTCTTTGCGCTGAATTTAACGTCTGGCCTTATAACAGTGCAGAGGCCTCTGGATAGAGAGGAGACTGCTATACATAAACTGTCTGTTTTGGCTAGCGATGGCAGCTCTAGTCCAGCCAGAGCTACAATTACAATTAATGTGACTGATGTAAATGACAACCCGCCAAACATAGACTTGAGATACATAATCAGCCCTATTAATGGCACAGTTTTTCTCTCTGAGAAAGATCCCATCAATACCAAGATCGCTCTCATCACAGTATCTGACAAGGACACCGACATAAATGGCAAGGTCATTTGTTTCATAGAGAAGGATGTACCTTTCCACCTCAAAGCTGTGTACGACAACCAGTATCTATTGGAGACGTCTGCTTTGCTTGATTATGAAGGGACCAAAGAGTACAATTTCAAGATTGTAGCCTCTGACTCTGGCAAACCAAGCCTGAATCAGACCGCGCTGGTTAGAGTGAGACTAGAGGATGAGAACGACAACCCGCCTATTTTTACTCAGCCCGTTATTGAGCTGTCTGTTAATGAAAACAACAAGCGCGACCTGTTCCTGACTACCCTGAGCGCCACAGACGAGGACAGCGGGAAGAACGCAGAGATAGTTTATCAACTGGGGCCCAATGCGTCGTTCTTTGATCTAGACCGCAAAACGGGAGTTCTCACTGCGTCCAGAGTCTTTGACCGCGAGGAAATGGATCGGTTCCTTTTTACCGTAACAGCCAGAGATAATGGGACACCGCCTCTCCAAACGCAGGCAGCAGTCATCGTAACCATATTGGATGAGAATGACAACAACCCTAAATTCACTCACAACCACTTTCAGTTCTTTGTGTCTGAGAATCTTCCCAAGTACAGCACAGTGGGAGTGATAACTGTGACAGATTCAGATGCTGGGGAAAATGCTGCTGTTTCCCTGTCTATCCTGAATGACAATGAGAACTTTATTCTAGATCCTTACTCCGGAGTGATCAAATCTAATGTGTCATTTGATAGGGAGCAGCAGAGCTCCTATACGTTTGATGTCAGGGCCGTAGACAGTGGTAGACCACCATGTTCTTCAGCTGCCAAGGTTACTATCAATGTCATCGATGTTAATGACAACACCCCCATTGTTATCTACCCCCCATCCAACACCTCTTTCAAGCTCGTTCCCCTCTCGTCTATCCCTGGGTCTGTGGTAGCAGAGGTTTTTGCTGTGGATGGAGATACTGGAATGAATGCAGAACTCAAATACACTATTGTAAGTGGCAATAACAAGGGCCTGTTCAGAATTGACCCAGTGACAGGAAATATTACGCTGGAGGAGAAGCCAATAGTGACCGACATAGGCCTGCATAGATTAGTGGTCAACATTAGTGACCTTGGCTATCCCAAGTCTCTGCATACTCTAGTGCTTGTTTTCCTCTATGTTAATGACACTGTGGGCAACTCCACGCTCATCTACGACCTCATCCGCCGCACCATGGAGACCCCTATTGATAGGAACATTGGAGAAAACAGAGACACTTACCAAAGTGGTGACTATTTAACCATAATGATAGCGTTTGTGACGGGGGCCTTAGTGGTGATCATTGTCATCTTTGTCACTGTGTTGCTGCGCTGCCGCCATGCCTCCAGGTTCAAAGCCGCGCAGAGGAAAAAGCAGGGTGCTGAGTGGATGTCACCCAACACAGAGAATAAGCAAAATAAGAAGAAAAAACGCAAGAAAAGAAAGTCCCCCAAAAGCTCCCTGCTAAACTTTGTCACCATCGAGGAGAATAAACCAGACGACCCTGCCCACGAGCCCATCAACGGAACCATCAGCCTCCCCACGGAGATGGAGGAGCAAGGGATTGGCCGCTTCAACTGGAACGCCACGCCTACCACCACCTTCAAGCCCAGCAGCCCAGACCTGGCCCGGCACTACAAATCTGCGTCGCCGCAGTCGGCCTTCCACCTCAAGGCCGACACGCCCGTCTCTGTGAAGAAGCACCATGTGATTCAGGAGCTCCCGTTGGATAACACATTTGTTGGGGGCTGCGACACCCTTTCCAAGAGGTCGTCTACTAGCTCAGACCACTTCAGTGCCTCAGAGTGCAGCTCCCAGGGGGGTTTCAAGACGAAGGTGCCCATGCATACAAGACAGCAGGTAAAAGAACACTTTTACTGGTCTATAAGTACTGCCTATAACTGCCCCGTTCCACAGTGCTGAAGTGCCAGTGTCGATTAGGGTCTCAGTCTAAAGGCCAACGCCCACTGAAGGCGTCGACGCGCGTCAAGAGAAGCCGGAGTTTTAGTGCTAGTTCTTTTTAACGAGACAACGCCCACTGGCGGCGTCTGACGCACGTCGACGCCAAGGTTTAGAACGTGGTTCTGTCTCTTGAGCGTCAAGCCATAAACATGCATTGAATATCTGCAGATTTCTGAGCTCCTCCGTCAATTTGACTTTACGTTTCAAATGTTGCATTCCGTGACGCCAGTGGGCGTTGGCCATAAGGTGCACCACACAGCAAACACAGGCTACTACAGTACTTCAAAAAGTTCCACTACAGTTAAAAGCTAAACAATAAATTAAAAGAAAAAAGAGAAGGGGAAAAAAAACCCCACACATACTGTAACATATGGAGTCAATGGACTGGACAATGTCAACTATGTTTGGAATTGGTAAAGACTGATGAATTATTCGAAGAGATGTCATACACACATTTCAGACTGAGCGAGAAATTAGCAACCCCTGCTTATCTTCTGTTGACATGCAACATCTTGTGAGCCTACAGAGGTTAGAGGTCTGGTAAATTGTGTCACCGTGCCATTAATTGTGACTCAGTGTCTATTACATTTGTGAAAGAAACATTTTTTTCTTGCCTATCTACTCAGACATCCCATTTCCTTCCATCAATTGCTGCAACACGTAAAGTGAAAGCCTAATTTATTAGCCCTATGGGATTTGTATTATAACAGTGTTTTAACTTTATTTCGGCATCCTCCAAAAATGGAGTTGACCTTTCACCACTTCCCTCATAAGTTTCTGAGTGTACGGTAATCATGTTTTTGTTTGTTTGTTTGTTTGTCGTTTGGTGTGTATTGAAATTTTTCTCACAAGACCTTTTACGTTACCAAGTCTCAGAAATAACAGTCAATAATTAGTGTGCTACAGTGTGATTCTGAATGTCGGTGCAGGATTTGCCACCTCACCTAAGCTTGTATTAAATGCCTCACAGCTCAGACGCAAACTGAGTGAGGCTTGTCTGGAACTTGATACACATCCAATCGAAATAGGATTAGCCCATAATGAGCTGCAAATTTCACGCTAATCCATTTAACTTTTTATTAAACCCAAAACATTATTATTATTATTATTATTATTATTAGTAGTAGTATTTTTAATATTTATTAGTATTATTTCTTTATATTGTGCTATAGATCACACAACACTCAGTTCTAATATAATGGGGCACACGTAGAAGCAGTGGGAGAGGAATAAAGGGGGGCAATAGAGTGAGCAACATATACAGTACTGTACAAAGAGGGAGAGAGGGCGAGGGAGGTTGGGTTTGACTGCTGGCAGCCTGGTACTGTACCTTTAGGTGGCAATGTTGCTCTGCTTGGCATGATTTGGCACTATGCCAACCCATAGCAGGCTTCTAAAATGCATAGGGGGGTGAAGAAAGGACAGCGGGCTGCATTGGTGTTCTTTAGTGAAATACTCTTGCCTAACGATGCAGAGACTGCGCCGGGCGGACTGATAATGGCAGTTAGAGATGTGAGTGATAAGATCTATCCGGAAGACAGAGTGGAATTACAGGGGTGACACTGTGTGACTCCTATTGATGCAAGCCTCCGGGTCACTGCATCTGCTCTCGCATTTAACGTGCTCCACTGTGAAAGGTAGCAGTCAAAAGAGGCATTCACTTTAATAGTGTTTGTCTGGACCGGCGTGCGCATGTGTTCGTGTGTTGAGAGAGAGTGAGACACAGTGTGTGCGTGTGTGTGTGTGTAAGTGCGAGAGAGACCCAATAATTCAACACACATTGGAATCAATAGTTCAAGACAAATGCATCAAAGCAGCATACTGTACCAACATACAGTTTAATGGGTTATATATATATATATATATATATATATACTGTATAGTGCAGTTGACACCATCAATATCTGTGTTTGTACTGTAGATATACAAGATATATAAAAGAAAACCCCTATATTATTTTGAGAATCTGTAAACAGCAGTTGGTAGATATACGGGCCAGATCATATTTCATGCACTTGCTTGCATGAGGCATAAAGGCAGAGCTTTAATACGTGTCTCCTGAGGTTGAGGGTTAAAAATGACTTCTAATTCTTCTATACACTTCACACCTTATTGTAATCATGTCACCCATTCTGGAGTACTGGTACAAAATAAATAATTAAACAGTACACAGCTTGTGACATACCATACAAACTCTATTCAGCCCAAATGTAATAATTTAATAATATTGTTCTTATCTTCCAGACGTATGTCAATGGATAATGTACAGTATGTGGCTGAACAAGGTGAAATAATTAGATTGCACAAAGCTTACATGATGAATCCTAAACAGCAGGTTTTGTCAGCACCATCGATTCAGCTGCAGTTGAATCAGAAGCTGAATTTAGATTTGTATTTTTCATATTGATCTGTTATGTCATCTCTAATTCTTGGGAGCATTGCTATCACATGCTTATATATTGCATTATGCCTTCTCGTCTGTTAAGCCTCACTGTCCCAGCACAGCATAGTAAACAACATTATTTAAATAGGAGTATAATAGGGCTACATGATTTGTATGATATTTATGCGAGGAGCAGAAATCCTGACAGTATCTGTCCCAATGTATTTTGTAGATGGCTGTGCAATTAATCAAATTTTAACAATACAAAACAATATAATCGAGAAATAATTTTTATTTTGTACGCTTTGCAAGTAAACTCTTATTTTGTCTTGTGTTCTGAATGACATGCGCATGCTCACCTTCGCGTTTCGGCCCTTGCAGGGTACAAGGGAATGATCAACGTGAAAAGTCTTAAGATATTTCACAGTTGGAAATGTGTTGTGTTTGTGTTTTCACTGTTCATTTGTTTCACAGTTTTTTAGGTGCATTAAATGCAAAATCTTTCCAAAGTCAATGACTAATCGTGTTAATCGTGATTTCAATATTGATCAAAATAATTATGATTATACTTTTTTCCATTATTGAGCAGCCCTAGTAGATGTATCCTTTATTTTGTGAATAAATTAACAGTAAACAAATATTTTGGTCTCACGAATGTAAGTAAATTCAATACGAAAACATACATTTTATATAGAAAATGCCATTTTAGGCCCACTTCTAGTGCTAGACTTCATATACACAATACACAATCATATATATTAACAAAACAAACAACAGTTAATGATTAATAATTCAGATAAATGTATGGGCAGCAGCAAAATATCACTTTTAATCTTCCTCACAGAGAATACAGAACACGGGGTAATAGAAATAGTAAATTCCAACTTCAACAAGGGTGTCACAAAGGTCTACTATATCAGCCTCATGGAGACACCAAACTCCACTTCTAGTAGCTATGGGAGCCATTGCTGCTATTCTTTTCTGTTTTCACTTATTCAGCCTCAAGGGACCTTTATTAGTGTAAACAACTGAAGAAAAAAAAGCATTATAATGCTGCCCTAGTTTCACGAGGCTGAAGAATCATAGGCGTCTCAGAAAACAATTGTACTTTATAATCATTGGAAACAGATTGTATTTATTGCTTTCCAATGATTGGAGGAAATTTATTTATTATGGTATGTTAACCAGCTCCGCACCCCTGGACTTTCTTACTGTATACTGTAGCCTATTGTAGATATAAAGAAATCAATGTGCATACATGTGCGTAAGTGCACATTCAATTGCCAATATATTGTTAATGTGCAATGTATGGATGAAAACACATGCATATTTTCAGTTCTTAAATTTCTCCAGCAATGTCACCATTAACCTTATGAACACTTATAATCGACATGAGGATAATGGAATTAAATATCTTTTAGCTATAGTGAAGTCTATTCAATATATATTTTTTCTTAGTCTATTAAAATTCACAAGATGTGTCCTTATTATTCCCTCTCTGTGATAATAAAATGCTTATATAAGCACCACTATTAAGCTGTGACCTCAACATCCCATGTGTAAAGAAGCCTAATTGCTGTGGGTAATTGGTATTTTCTTACAAGTCAAAAAGGTTGTAAACACTATTAGATCTACCTATAGTGTACTATAGATATCTGTTTCAGTCTGAATAATTAGCACAGACAACTTGCCCTTCATGAATAAAGGTTTACGACAAAATTTCGACAGGTGTTTACCTATTCAACATATTTTTGTTAAATATATTAAAACACGTAATTACTCATCATTGTGATAATAGAGTATAATGTGTGTGACCCCTTGAACATATTTTTGTATAAATATACTACAAAAGCCTTATTTTGAATGACCGTATTGCCATCAAGAAACCGGAAACCCGTGTAGTTATTTTGTTGTGTCTGCAACGTGCAGACGTGGGATTGGAATAGATATCTTTATGGAAGACGGCAAAGCTTTATTAGTGTATTGCTGGAGTCATCTCATCTGTATAGTTAATGGATGGCCGTTCTATGCAAACAGGAGTTTGTACAGACCATTGTAATTATGGAGCCTTAGGGGAGTCGTCCTTCTTGTGCAGGTTCATTTGCCACATTAATAAGGGGATTAGTAGTACGTACAGGGGCTGGTGGCAGCAGGAGAAGTTTGAGAAGATTAATGAACTATGACAATGTTGCACCTGAGGGGAAAAGTCGGTAGCAATATCTTCCAAGTTGCGCTGACACAGAGCTTGGCAGTCTGAAGGGGAGAGAGAGAGAGAGAGAGAGAGAGAGAGGGGGAGAGAGAGAGAGAGAGAGAGAGAGAGAGAGAGAGAGAGAGAGAG
>JAODTR010000018.1:1400114-1410369 GCA_025399935.1 Amblyopsis rosae
GTGAGAGTGAGAGTGAGAGAGAGTGTGAGAGAGAGAGAGAGAGAGAGAGGGAGAGGGGGAGAGAGAGAGAGAGAGAGAGAGAGAGAGACTTGTGACTTGTGACTGTTGCCAACTGTGAACGTACATCTTTTTCCCTCAGCTGACCTGTCGCTCAAAAGTATATCTTCAGGATATTGTGGTTATAATCTTTTTATTTCTCCACAATACCTCTGATTTGAGTTGTTGTAAGAAAGAAATGTCAAGCCTTATTGTTTTGTTGGTCTATGACAGGTTCGAGTTAAAGTCCATGTCTCATGGTATTGGGTCTGTTGTCAACATCAATTGTAAAATGTAGCAGATGCCCCCAAAACATCAAGATGCCAATAATTTGTGCATTATATGAAACCAGGAATCCTAAAACATTCATTAATAGGATTTTACTTTCTGTTGATGGCCTCTTTACTACTAAGAACACTGAACTTGCCATGTTCCTCTTTATCTTGTGTGTAAATGGATAGGTGGAAATGAAATGGATTGTGGCCCAGTGTATAGTGGGTATCAATTCTACAGAGTAGATTATTGCCCCAAGGGGAATCCAATTTTGTCTGCACAAAACAACAAAATAAATCAAAGTTTCCCTGGTCACGGGCTGGACTGTGGCTATCATTTTTATGTTTTTATTTTTCTCCTGTTAAGAAAAATGAAGTACTACTACTGATATTTATAAAGTTATCTTTGTTTCTTTTCTTTTTTGTTGTTGTGTCTATCTGCCTTGGAGCATGATTACTGTAACACAGATGATGGCAAATTACCAGGAATTAAATCACGTTTTCTGTTTATCTTTAACCAATTTCAATTACCATCATAGCTTATTTTCATGAAAGCAAGTTGGGTCCCTGGTCGTTAGTTATTCAGATTTTTTTGTTTGTGTCAAATATAACCAAATTTAATCTGGCATGGCAATATGTGTATGTGTATGTGTATGCATGAGTGAGTTGTTTTTGTTTTTGGTTTGTCCATCACTTTCGGATGGCAGCTCATCTATCTGAAACGTCAGTATCATCCATCTATGACATTTCTCAAAGCAAATTGATGGATGACAGATCTCCAGGGGCTTGCTTTCTGAAATGTTTTGCATGTGCAGAAATTGAAGTCATTTTGCTTTTTTTTTCTCAGAGTTAAATCAACTCCATGTGTTTCCTAATCCACACATCACATTTCCTGTGTTTCTGGGTCACTTAATCAAGTTGACGCAGTAGACATGCTAAGTCTGACAAATCGCTTCATAGTTCTCCAAACTGCATGGAAAGAAAAAGACCAACTGCCGCTAAAAACACTTAAGGTATCAAGATTTCATCTGATTCCTAAACGAGTGTATATATATATATATATGATACAAACATTTGGGGGTAGAGAGTAGAGGTGGAAGAAAATGTTTCTTGAATATTTGCTTGTCTGCAAAAAAAAGGGGGAAAAAAAAATCAAATTTATGATGCTTCAACATTGTTTGACCCCACCTTACCAACCCTTGTATTTTCCACACTGCACTTGTTCCGTCCACATAACCATGTCTTAAACCCACCCCTTTTCACCCATGTTTTATTGGGGTCAATGGCGCTAAATGGGAGGTTAAATCACAGAGGGTGTGTTCACCTTTGTGTTCTGATCATTTCTGACACACGAGGGTGCTTTGTGTTCAGCACATATCCCCCACTTCCTCCTTGTGGCCGTCCACCCCCTCCTAATCATTTGACTCTTCAAAGGAGGCGAGCGGTTGGGAATAAAAGATGGGCAGAGTGGTGCTTTCTGTCTGGACATGACAAATCTGACGGGAGGCTCATCCTTGTCATGGGGGTTGTTGCAGCAAGCAACATCAGGCCACTGCTCTGTCACCAGTGTATGCCAGTGTCTAGACTAATAGCTGTGATAGTGGCATTGCTACTTGCTAGCCAACCCTCCCAACACACACACACACACACACACACACACACACACACACACACACACACACACACACACACCAAAGCAAAGAGTTAAAATGTTACTGCCATTGACTGCTTTTCCACTGGGCCCAACAGCTTAAGACTCTGTAAACCACATTAATGTAAATTTTCATTGTGTATATATTAGATGTTTTATGTAAATTGAACTCCTGGTAATCTTGCCTAATGTGCTGTGTTATACGATAATGGACATGTTTATATTTGTTTTGTTTTATTTATTCTGAATCCCCATCCCCTCCCCCATTTTTTTTCATTGCTTGGTATTTTATAATTACATCTGAAATATGCTCTGTCCAATGATTCAGTAATCTGCAACCCCCTTCTGTTTTATAAAAGCTTTTTTTTTACAATGCTATTCTATCTTTTTAATTTCATAATAAATGTTTCAAAGTGATTATTTCTTGTGTTTGCTTCCTCAATTTACCATACTGGTATTGTAATTTGACAATTAGACATTTTGTCTAATGAACTCCGCAGATTTGAGTAAAGCTGCTATTGTGAACCAGTTGCAGCCAGCATAAGATTTTCAAACGCCCAATTAGTGGTTAATAAAGTGCTGTCAGAATTCAAAACTATGCCTTAATGTGCTCAATGGGAAATCAAAGCTGGTTTATTTAATGTAAATACTGTGTACAGAGTAATTGACAAAATATTCACCATAGCATAACAAAACAAGGACAGAAATAAATAATGTGTATTCCACCAATTAAGTGGTTTGCATACAGAAAGAGAGGAATAGTGTATTTTAAAGTGCTGCACCAACATATCTATAGAAAGTAGGCCTAACTTTTAATCTGTCAAGTACAGTTGAAAGCTAGAAGCAGAGCTTAGACTGCATTTGGGCGAGGAGAGAAAAGAGGATAATTTAATAAATAAAGGCTTTAAAGGTTGCACTCATCCATACGGTCACTTTCAAAAGCTGAATGCTCTTATAGTCTGGAATTTGAAGCCTGACATCTGACCCTAAGAATAATCATACTGCCCGGCCCTTCAAAAAATAAATGCTGCTGGTATCTAAGCAGTTAACATATATTATGATGGTCTAATCTGCTGCTATAACAGGCGGGTGTTGTATAATACTGAATTTGATTGATTGAGATTAGATGGAGAAGTACAGTATGTATTTATTTTTCATTAAAAGATATAATTGTCATAGCATAGCAGTTACTATTGAGTGATACATGACCATCATAGTGGCATAAGAAATCATGATTCAAGTCAAAGCTACAGTATATATTTCCCAGATTGATACAGTAGATCCACAATGTCAGCATTTACAAGACAAATGACATGAGAGTCCCCTCTAGTTGACATTGCTTCCAGTGTAATTTTTCTCAAAGTAGTGATAAGTCATTGATATGTCTTCCTTTGCCAAAAACAGGTGAGTGCAATCTTGCAATTATTAAAAAATGGAAGACCTCCATTACCAGGGTGGGGAGTACATTTTTCACCATAATTGTAGTCTAGTCCAACAAAAGAAATGCACTAATGCTGCATGGAGGGGAAATCACAGCATCTGATTGAGTCTGTAGATGATATCTAAATTATCATATCTTAATCTTAATAGAATAAAAAAATAAAAGTTTTTGCGGGGATTCACATAGAATAGTTTAATGAAAATTAGTAAAAATTTGAAAATAGAAAACCCATGGTACTGTATAACAAATGTGCCATGCTATATGTATTGTTTTAAGCTTCATGGACATAATCAACTTGCTCTGAGACTCCAGTGAACTGACAATAGACCTGCTATAGACCTATACGTGCAGTTATTCGGAACAGACTAAATGGATTTTAGCACATAATCAGTTCTCTGGAATACAATTTATTCCACCATGTAGGATGGGCTGCGCGCGAGACACCTTGTCTTGAGCTACAACATTCTCACATCTGCATAGTATCAGTCTTTAAAGAAGTCCAAACCTCTGCTCCAGCTAACGTTTATGTTGGAATGTGTGCTTGAATGTGCATGGTGGGGTAACAGGAGGCATAGAGAAAGCTGTGCACCTTCAAGGCTGTCCTGATAGAGTAGTCTACATTTGTATTGTTCAGGAAAGGTCCACTATTAGAATGCAGTGCAAGTATAATATGATTTAGAACACATTTCTCATTCTTGAACAACATATTTCATGTGATTTATTTGTGTATTTACAACATATTTACTGTAAATCTCTTATCGCATCACTAATGGACTATCTTCATCAAGACAAACACTTATTTTGGATTGCTATTACTTTTCCCTGGAAGAGAGCAGAGAGCAGAATAAGTGCTTTAAGTGAATTAGACATATAATGCTCTTCAGGGAGCTAATTAGATGAGAAGCCATGATGTATGGCCACTGGAAGGATCCGTGTCATTCTGCTGCAGTTCAATGTATAGACCTGAGATTTGTATTGATCGTATTCTTTGTCTTGCGCCCCAGGCATCAGTGCAATACCGTGTTAGCTTTGTGCCTTGTCTTTGTCTGGCTGTTGCAGTGAGTTGAACAGATAAGGGTTGTGATAAATCTGTCTGAGAATGAGCTGTCATAGAGGTGCTGCACATGGGAATATTTAACGCAAACATAAAGTATGGCTTGTCTGTTGTTTTATTGTCCAGAGTATAAGAAATGGCATGGCTTTATAATACCCTCACCTCCTTGTACATTCTTTCTCCGCAGGCTTGCGGCCCGCTCGCCTTTGGTACAGTGAAACTGCAAGCAGTCACAAAACTAAGTCGAAGGCTTTGCACGAAATGGTGAACCAGCCCTTATCGCCATGCGGTAATATGCAGAGGTGTACAACATTTGGCTAGCTTATTTAGATGAATTGATTTGAGCTTGGTTTTTGTGGTGTTACTCTGGGCTGAATCAAGGTGGTGTGTGTGTGTGGAAGTGGGATAGGAGGTGAAAATTGGTTTCCCCTATCTTTCAGCAGGCACAGAGACCCGGCCCAGCTTCCTGTCTCAGCAGACTTCTCTCTCGATTACGTGCCGTGATAGCAGGAATATGGAACACGGCTTTATTTTCTGTTTCCTGCCACAAGTCCATTCCCAGTGTACTTGTCGTTTGTTTGTGTGCCTGCCTCGTGGTCATTTTCATCCTGTGACATGTAGATGTCACAGGAGCCTGAAGAGCAGAACTCAGCTGGTGGTTAGCGCTACTTGAATAGGGCTGGCACGGCTTGCTCAAATGGACAGTGCAGCTTAGATATACGTTTAAATATAAAAGCTTGTCTGATGTATAAAGCTTATCATGATTACGCAATTCTACAGCTTTTCTTTGAAATTGCCCATCTCCCCTGCCAACACTTGAAAATATATTGCTTCATTTTATTTTTCTAGTACTATATGTTGTGTTTTGCATCCAGCATGATAGTATTGTTACAAACAAGACTTCTAACCAGACTTGAACACTAACGTCAGCAGGCAGTCAATGGTGGACACCAGACAGAACATGACCGTGACAGCTATAATACCACCACTGACCCTTATTTACCCTTCACCCAACCCCCCTATCCCCCCACCATTCCCCTTCCACCCCGCCCCACCGCCACCTCACACCTAATCTAACAAAATGTGTTTCCGTCTGTCACGAGACACGGCTAGCCCTCTGTATGTACAATGGTGTATTTCAGTGTCCCAGCCTCATCTCTGTCCGATAACAATGAGGTTCCTTCACAGTCTTAGGACTCTGGGCTAGTTTAGCCCCGGGCTGCGAATCACATGGAATTCTTCATGTGAATGTGTGCCTGCATGTGTGTGTGGTAATGGGACATATACTCCGCAAGAGTCCAAAGAGCCAACACTGCTCTCAGCTGTTCACCCATCGAGATCAGTGGCTGCCTTGTTCTGGTCCATAACGTCACAGTGTGAAGGATGTGCATGTCCACTTATTAATCATCCAGCCGTTGGGAGGACATTTTTAACCAGAGCATGATGGCAGGGACTTTATGGAACACATTAGAGCTATGGTGCGTTCAAATTCATTGAACGTTCATTCACGTTTTGTGTACACATTCCAAATTGTTCGATATAAACACTTCGTCCATTTAATATTTATTTATGTGACCTTTATTTTACATGGCATAATCAATAAAGAACACATTCTTATTTACAATAAAGGCCTAGCATGAGGTAAATGCCTCTTGTGGGGAAGGGGTTGAGGAAGAAAGAATAGAAAGAAACAAATATTTAAGGATTTAAATATTTAGAGAAAAGGGTAAATACTTGATTAAAAAGGCAACGCACTTTACAAAAGAGAAAATCAACAAGGAGACATACTGTAAATAATAGTCTGTTGAAATAGGCAAGGAGTGTTTGCGTGCGTTCACAGTGATATCAAAGCAAATGGAAAACTGTTTGAAAATGTTTGCCTTTCTTTACCAATTTGAACACACCTTTAACTAGTGAAGATCTACTGTATGATAAGCATATTGTTTGATCTTATGTTTACTTTATGCATATTCTACACAGTATGCACAAATAAAACCATTACTGTAGATTATTAATGTAACCATGCATTTGGATTTTCTCTTAAATCGAATATAAAAGCATCAAGACATTTGTTTTCTTCAAGGCATTCTTCTGCCATGAAGGTCTATTGCAGACCATTTAAACATTTTGTTGCTTTTAATGTAACTTGGCGCATAGATAAAGGGGGCTGCCAGAAGCGAACACCACATTGTTCCCTTTTAGAGACCTTGCGTTATCTGTAATGGATTGGGGTAGAATTATCACTGTGCAAAATCCATATATAACAGCACAGCGTATGAGGCACTGCTGTCTAGAAATATCTGGGATGTTGTTACCATATGCCATCATGGTTGTGTGAACGCAGAAGGACACATGTAGTTCCCTTCAAGATCCTATATCACAATGGCTTGTCATTAGCCAAAGAATCGCCTGCCAGTGCTAGGCGATAGGTATTTTATAACAACTTTGTGCAATTTAATCAGTTCAATCTAGTAATCACACATAACACATTCCTTTGTGTTACAGTGTACAGTTCCATGTATAGGTTCTAATATATCGCAATGAGGAATGATTTCTATTATTTATTTAGATGGGTCGATACCTTAATTAGATAAGTGGATAGAAATATTTGATCTTGGCAGCAGCTGTATAGTGACATTAAAATCACTGAAATGCGTTGACATGGAAAACAAGTCAATTGTCAATGAGCCCTAAAGCTAAATAGAGATGGCAACAAGTATTCGCTAATTAGATGAAGGCTTCCTGCATCATTCCTCATTGGGTAGATGATAACAGCGTACAGGTTTGTATTTAGTTTTTTCAATTCCTTAGGCTTCACTAAATGCCAACTCTAATTTTCGATGAGGATCTGGCCTTGAAGGCTCTGGTAATATCAAGAACAAACAATCAATCCTGGCCAATCTCTTGAAGCCTTAATGGACTTGGAAAGAATATTAAGAGGATTTGTCCGCAGAGAAGCTTTCTGCCACAGCAGTCGTCCCTGAGCTAATTTGTGTTTGTATGCCAAGGGAGGCCACACACTGGGGCTGCTGTAAACGGCCTTCAGTCCTACTTTCAGAGGGGATGCAGACGTGCCAGAGAAACGCACGCACACACAAACACGCGCGCACGGCCGCGCACACAACACAGGCTGTTACTTCTCACTGAGGAAATCAAAGTCATTTTAGTAAATAATGGTCAAGTGCATGGAACGTGGACAAAAGGGCGCAACAGATATTTTGTGTATTCACATAAAGACTGATCTTCTTTGACAAAGGGTTTTGTCTATTTTTGTGCGCTCCGGTTCTTGTGTGCTATAAAGAGAGAGTAGTAGTATTTCCTTCTTAATGTGGGGTAACTATGACAATGTGCCCAATTCCCGGTTGGCACCCTGGATGTAACTGCCCGTTGTTGCTATGCGTCACTAACAAATGCAAATATCCCCACAGAAGAGTCACTGCCTCCCTACCAAGACCCTACCAACATGTTCAGCATATAAATAAACTGGCATAGGGGAATCTAATTACGAAGGCCTATTGTGGACCTCCCACCATCCATTTTAGGTTTTAAAGTAAGAATGCCTGTGTGTGGTTTTTTTGAAGGCTGGGCTTAAGCGTCTGACTTAATACTAGCCTGACATTTGTATTTTTTTCCTCCTCTGCTCCTTTGTCAGCATTCATTTTCTGTCTCAGCTTGAGTGCATAGGAGAGGGCACAGGCTACCTCTGAGAAAACTGTTTCTTTACTTAGGAGTATTTTTACCAAGCAATCCTCCTGCCATCCACTTTTCATTTTCAAGTATTTCCTCCTCCCCTTGTTTCTCTGTCCGTCTTCTCCAGATTTCCTACCCTTGATTTCTAATTTCACACATGCAATTTCTCCACTGTTTCCTCTCGTTGAGTCCTGATACCCAATCTGCTAGCGGTTACATCTACGTTCCAGCTCATCTTGTCTCCCACTCTTATTCATTTCATCCTTTCATCATTCACCTCTCCCTTTCATTTCACCCTACTTCTCTCCTTTGTGTGTTGGAGGGCCATGTATCAGCTATCAGTTTGATGTAATGGTTATTTGTCTTTTGGATTGCTTTCTTTAAGTTTTTCTAATCTGTGTCCAGCATAAAAAACAAGACCATCGATAAAGTGGTAACTTTAAATTCCAATTTCAGCATAAAGACCAACATATTATTGTTACAGTATACCTCAGCATTACACATCTTGCAAAACAGCAATTTAACTCAAAAAGTATCTTCAATACAATCATACTCATCAATGAGAGTGGAGATAGATCAGTGAGAAGAAAAGCCGAAGAACTCCTTGTACTGATTTCATTCATGGATCATGCACGCGTAATTATATACTTTCATACAGGACGAGTGAAACCTGTTCTCATAGTGAACAAGTCATGCCGTAGTCTTTCTTGGGTCAGCATAGTTATTCATTATGAGTGAGACAATCATTTTTTCTTGAAATAATATAATGACATAAGAATTATATAGTGAGGTGCAATAGTAATTAACAGGTTTTTACACTTTTATGTAATTTTTGAAATTAACAGCAATCTTGTTCATGGATTATTCAGAGCCAACAGCTCTGATTTTGTATCCGTTTTACACCTCAAGTTCTTTAGCAGTTAACTCTTACAATGTTTGATAATGAAGCAATGCGTGTTAATAGGAGGAACACCATAGGATTAGCACTTTTTTGCAGGCTATGAATATGGAACATATACCAAATTATCGTACAATTATCATGCAGTCTAATTTTGCCCAACTGGACTTCCCCTACTGTAAGTGGGTGCTTACTGCCAGTTTGGAGTTTAACCTCAGGAGAGCAGTGCTCTTGCCAGAGCAGCAGATGGTCAGAGGAGGGAAGAAGATGTTGGAATATTCCTCCCTTAACCTCACTGTGTCACACCTCTCATCCTGTTTCATTCTCTTTCACTAGTGGTGCATTATTGTAAGAATGAAAGAAAGATATTGAAAAGGGAGGGAAGACAATAAAAGAGAGAGAGACTGGGCATGCGGGTGTCTTCAACAACCCCTGCCCACGTGCTCAACAAACGACTTCACAACCTACTGTATACCTGCGTACATGCTTTCTGTTGTTGCTCTAGCCAATTTTCCGCCTCATTTTCATTCACGCACAATCTGTTTGTTTGGCTAACCTCCTGTCAGACTATCTTCGACAAACTACTTTGTGTTCATACAAACCTTTGTATTCTTTACTCTATTTTTTTATTATCTGCACTGCCTTGGTGTGTCACTCTTTTATTAGGTATACAGTAGTTTGCACTGCACCACACTTGCCCGGCAT
The DNA here is from genome assembly GCA_025399935.1 of Amblyopsis rosae. NCBI lineage: Eukaryota > Metazoa > Chordata > Actinopteri > Percopsiformes > Amblyopsidae > Amblyopsis > Amblyopsis rosae. Next base: position 1,409,862 of record JAODTR010000018.1, read on the forward strand.
GTTTCACACAATCTCATGGGACCAGAACAATGAAAATAATTTAGGTCGGACACCAACAGCAGCAACATTTCAGCTTCACTATAAAGTTGTTCTCTTTGTAGGAAATAAAGCCTGCCTCTCCTTCCCAACTGTAAGTGACCACCTATACTCCTAACTAATTTTACTTAGGAGGTATTGGTTGCATTCATTTGTCTAATGGTAAATGCTCAAAACAATTAGAATTACTTATATTGCTGGTAGAATTGTTTGCAAATCTGTAGTGGTAAAAGCTTTAATAATCACTGAATATCCTTACTTGTTGTCAATCGTAATTATAGTTTGTGTGCATGTGTGTATTGGCTCACGTAAAAAGTTATCTGATTTTGATCAAACTGTTGAAAGTTGCTGTGACGCTTACCTGGTCTCGCCGGTGTGGTAGGACTGGGGAAGGCCTGTCCGCATCCCCAGCGCCTCACACCCACACGTGCAATTAGATCGATTGCCTTCAGCCGTGTGGGTGTGAGGGCAT
>JAODTR010000018.1:1410469-1421409 GCA_025399935.1 Amblyopsis rosae
TCTCTCTCTCTCTCTCTCTCTCTCTCTCTCTCTCTCTCTCTCTCTCTCTCTCTCTCTCTCTCTCTCTCTTTCTTGCTCCTGCACCCCGAGACGGGCCAAGCTGCAGCTGTGAATTTACAGCCCCATCAGGTGCTTCTAATGTATAAAGTAGAGCATATAATGGTTATTGAACAGGGGAGAGTTATGGTGCGTGGTATTTATATCCTTGGCCCCTGAGTCCGATAACATGATATTGAGATTGAGCTGCCCGCCAAGCGCACGGTGATTCGAGGAATACAAGACACTCCGCACACATACAGAGTAAAGAGCGGAGGTCTAGCCAAGCCAACCAGAATTCCTATAAATGAAATAGTGCCAGTGTGTCGTAAGATAAGAAGGCTGTGGGGTCGAGGTATTAATCCTGATGTATTATGACTCGGTAATATCAGAGGTCAAGAATGAGGTGAAGGATAAAGTTGGCGGTGTTCAGGCACGATGTTACGAGGCTCCCCCATAATGCATCGCTCTCTTATGTTGAAGCAGGTACAATGACTGCAATGGGACACACACACATAAGCACACATGCACATGTGTTTACTGTACAGTATCGGTGTGTGTGTGTGTGTGTGGTTGTGTGGAAAAGCCTTAGCGATGTGTTTGTAAACACTAGAAGGCAACTGGAGATGTACACCGACCCGTGTTGGGCACCGACACCGTGAGAGGTGCCACCGTCTGGATCGATACCACAAAGCGCCGGGTGAGAAACACAGATGGTGGGAAATATGGAGGCAGCAATAGCAATAGAGAGGATGTGGGGAAAGGCTACTGCGCTAAAATTAGTGACTGGAAAGGTCTGGGTTTAAAAGAGCGGGGTCGCTTCCTCACTGCACAATTACTAAAAACAACAGGTTTTTTTATCTCTTTTTGGAGGGGGGAGGGGGGGGGGTTGCTTCATATTGTGTACTATACATCCTTGAGAGGAATTAAAACGTGTTTACAAAACACAGTGCCACTGTCCACGAGACATGGAAAGGCATGGATAGTGGGGAGGTGGAAAGACATGTTTTCAGCTGAGGGAGTCACGCCAGACAATGAATGTCACCGCTATGAATTAGAGGGAGAAAGATTTAGGGTAAGACTTGGCAAAGTCAGCATGGCTTTGCCTGAGCCCATGGGCCGTAAGTCTTTGGTTGCACACATTTCAGATCTTTCAGATATGTGCCAGTGTTGTTCATCACTGTTTCATTCACAATTTCCTTTTCTTTTTTTTTCTAAATCATACAGGCACTCAATCTTTCAGAAGAAAGTATTGATTATCCTTAAATAAATCCTTTACCTATTATGTCGGGTGAGGTGATATGTAGGAGTTGTGTCCCGCGGAAAGGAGAATACAACCTATTATGTCTGTGTGTTGTGTGTGCGCGTGCATGTGTGTGCGTGTGTGCATGTGCGTGTGTGTGCTCACGCACATGCATCTGTGCAGTAGGGCTACAGACATATTAAGCCCCATGACCAAAAACCACAGTCCCTTTGATAGCTGTCCCAATAAAGCTAATATGCATATATCCTGAAATGTTTCCAATGATATTAGCATTCTGAAGCACAGCCAAAACCTTCAACAAACCAGTTATGCAAATAGTTCCAACTATTAGCATTTTCCCATGTAGTGCTTTTTCTTTCTCGCCTTTGCATTTTATGAATACTACAAATACAGATGGTGTTTCCAGCATGATAATGTACACCCACCATAATTACACTTGCACATTTGTATTTTAGCTCTACTGTCAGTGTTTTGCAAACAAAACATTCACACTTAGTACATTTTTTTTTCCTTAATTTTAAACTTACACCTACAAAGTGGGCTTCAGTGTCAAGTTCTGAAAGAAGAATAGCATCTCTCGATAAATTGTGGTCAAATTATGATGTATTTAATCACAAGAAATATAATGAAACATATATATGAATTGAAGTGACGGCCTATTATATTTTCATAAGGTTTTGCAGTAAGTGGTTGCTGAAAATGCAGCTGTAACTTCCCTGCTGTAAGTTATTGATTAGAACAATTTGTGCAGCTCTACTCAAATAGGCAGTTACACTAAACAAATGTAGCTGCTTCACGTGAAATTAGCCAGATTCTTCAGTTTTATCTAACACTTGGATCCACCTGTGTTTTCACACACCTCTTCTATTGTGTAGGTGTTGTTGGCTGTTTCTCAATATGCGTTTTTTTCTGTTCTTGCAGACTTGTAAAACGTCATCATTCACAGCCAAGTACTCTTCCAATTCACAAGTTCGCATCTGAGAACGGATAAAATACCAGGAAGTGGTGACATCCAGTGGTGACTTCTGTGTGAACTTGTACGCAGAATATCCCATAATGCATTTCCAATCAACAAGCGGCAGTCGAGAAAACACACAACAATACTGGCTATACTATATATATATATATATATATATATATATATATATATAAATACTGCTGTTATTGTGTCACAAAATGTCGTTTTCAGGGTTTTTGAAGCGAGAATATATATATGTTTTAACTTAAAATTTAACCTAACTTAAAAATCTGTGGTCAATTTATCAAGATGGAGTCTAGTTTAAAATTTGCTACAACGATTTCGTAGATGTGAGGTCCCGCTTACAAGCCGCCGGCTATCAAGCGTTCAGTGTTGTCATCCATAGGTATTTTAGTTAATATGCATCTCAATCTAGATCTGTCCTCACGTTCTTACAAGACCATTCTCAGAAGGACACTTGGCAAGAACGTACCTCTCAAGAACACAAGTATATACCTAGCATTCTTGGAATTGAGAAACAGCCTTAGTCTAGACCTATAGGTAATCTAAAAGGCATAGTTGAGCAGGTGTGGACAATTATCATTCATTTTGCAACAACAATTTAGCTTTTCAGCATCCGGACCCATGCATGTCTGTCTGTCTGTATTTACAGTAAGATCCTCCTACAGACTCTATTCAGATACAAATATTATACTTGTATGATATACGTGATACTGTAATGTTGTAAATATAAATGTAAATGGATTTTTGCTATTGTTCCTACTGCTAAAGAGAGGCAGTACTTGACCGGCGTGTCTGAACTGAGGTGACAGCCGGTGGGTGATTTTGAGGTTAGGTTTGTTTGGCGCGGAGATTTAAGGCTATATTCCACGTGTTGTCCCTTCCTGAGGTGATGCATCAGGAACACAAGCTTGTCCTACTTAGAAAGGAATCAATGCCGTGCCTTCCTACACCACGTTGACCCAAATTAAACACAAAATCCATAGATGTAAAGCGGCATGGAAAACAAAACAAACAACTAAATGAAGGAATTGATTCTTGAAGGAATATGGCTGGTCATATGATGGCAGAAATTATATTTATCACCATCAATATTTTTTACATGCACCCGCTTGCTAAAGCCAATTCAATCACTGTGGATAGACACAATTATCATACAGGCCATAACTTTGACTGGTCACAATGGATCATAAGGTGTAAAGTATGTGCTCAATCAAAATATATTGTATGTTCAACAAATTCAAATGGCAAGCAAAGTCATTGTTCACCATAATAAAAATGGTCCCTTGCCTCAGACACTGACTTGAGTTGTACCAATGTTTGCATTTCACAAGGTTGCCATCGAAATCAATGTCTTAATGTGATAATGCAGTCACATTATTTAACCACTAGGTGGACTAACATTTATTTCACATTAAAATACAGTTATCTGACAACTCCGCTCGCTTCCTAATGAATGACTAGGAAGGGCTGTAAAATATACTGTAGGCTACATAATTAGCCCCAAGTGCAGCCATCTAGACCATTTTTTGGCTGCATTTCTATTAAGAGCTGTGCTTTTCTCTCTTTATTGCGCTATAGGCATACTGCCATGTGATGTATCAACATGTCATATTCGAATGAGGCCCACTATCAACTTTGCCAGCAAAATGAAATTGTGACAAATAAGCTGTAATGGATTACATGCTTACTTTACAAAGATGTAATGTTTTATTCCTCTTTTTGGTAATTTACTGTAACATGGCAGCTCAAGAACATATACCATAACACTGTCTGTCCTTCTATCTCCCTGTACTCATAGTTCATGGTCCTTGGTTTTCTGTATTGCACAGCAACTTCCACCGTGTTGCTTTATACAAGTCCACTTCATTTTCCAGATGGCTCCCTCAATAGAGTCTGCACTTACATAGAGGTGCATAACACTGACCTTGTCATTGTACTGGGACATTGCTTTTGTGCCCATGTTATTGAAGCACATGCTTCAAAGGATAATGTGATTGCATCGTGTGTGTGTCCATGCGTGTGTGTCCGTGTGCGTCCATCAAACTTTGCAAATATGTTGATACAGTAGCTGGCCAAGGGCGGACACTGTAGAATATTGTATAGCCTCACTGTAGAAAGAAAGAAAGAAAGAAAGAAAGAAAGAAAGAAAGTAAAGTTTTGTGTGTGGATCATTGACTATATTATGTTGGCATCTCAAACTGTAAATTAATGAATATTATATGTTCACTTTGGCAATAACACATTTTTTTCCACCTTTAACAATTAATATCTATGAGTAACAGTTGTATTTATATTTTTTATTTTTATTTATTTATTTATTTTAATTATTAACTTGTTAAACCAACCATATGCTGAGGCTCAGATTATACTGTAGCTGTGTAACAAAAGCAATGATTACCTTTTTTTCCCCGCCACTATCATTCACTGCTAACATGTTATACGATGATTCACAGGTAAAGATGTAGATGTCCTCTAAATCTCCTCTGAGAAACACTGGGGTTGCAAAATCCACACAGGCTAGTTTATCATATAGCAAATGAAAAAGAGTAAGACAGAGATGTAAAGCATGTGCAGACATAGACAGCACTTGCCTTGCATCCATTAAGCACATGCGTTCTATAATATCTTTGTTCTACGGTTGATGAGCTTTCTTATAGAAAACTCCATAACACAGAGAGTTTAGTTATTCACACCTGTATTTCAAGTCATTGTCTTATCATAAGAACGCACTAGAGTGTATACTATTTGGATGAGAAGGCAAAATTATATTATTAATTGTTGTACTGTATATATTTACCTTACAATAACAACAATACAAACAGTACTGTTTGTACAACTAAGAAAGCTATAGAAAATCCAATATATATATATATATATAGTGATAGTAGTACACTTATTAGTGGTAAAAGTAATGGATTTTATAGTGATACTATATTTTATATTTCATATTAATTATTATTAGAACTGCAACAGCAGTAGAGTTCTTAGTAGTTATAGTAGAATGTTTATCAGTAATTATTTCTTAATAATAGAACTACTATAGGTTCCTAGTTGTAATTGTAGATTTTGTCTGCTGAACCGTCAAGAATGTAACAAGGAAGCGGCAATAATGGGTAGGCCACTTAAAATAAAATACCCTGAATGAGTTTAGCCAATTGTATGCTTAGCAGGGTTTGACTTTGTGGCCTGCAAAGAATTGTGATTGTACTAAAATTGTTACTATTTAAATCCACTGAAAAACAAGTGTTGCATTAAATGATCATCATGAGCTGAGCTAAGTTTGGGTTGTAGAGGGTGGGACACATAAGAATGACGCTCTAACCAGACGTCCTGCGTTCTGTTTACCTGACTGGGTTCACCCATAAAAAATGTCAATACTGCCACTTTTGAAAATTAGCAATTCTGAAACCAGTCTGCTTTCATTAGCATAAGCAATGATAAAATCATATTGGTAACTCCATTTCGTAACGGAATTAAAAAAAAAAAGAATTAAAAAGAGCTTTAACCATCAGATTTGTTTATGTGACATATTGTGTCTACACCAACTCTATTAACTTGCTGTTGTCATGGCAATAAATACTATATAATAACATTTTCACTAATTAGTCAAATTTACTCTGTAATAGTAGTGACGTGATGTCTTAGTGAAAATACTGCAGATCGCAGGCAATTGTGATCTTTATCAGGATACAACTTAATACATACAAATACAAATACATAAAATGTCCGCTAATGAATCACAAATACCTGAAACCCACTATTAAATGTATAGTAATAGTCAGCTATTGCAATATAATTGTAAGATAATAAACTTTTTGTCAAATTCACCAAATATCTCCTTGCATTTCATTATCTTACCGTTCTGTGTGTGCTGATAAAAATTCCAGTACTTCACAGCTCTGACTGCGTACATAGGAACATAAACAAAGCCGTATAACTACGCTTTGCTTCACAATGCATTTCAATGTGTGAGGCAGCACTACAGAGGCATATTGTTTTGATTTTAATTCGAAGTTAGCGATTGTTCTCAAGAATATCTAACCCTACCTTTAACGCAGAACACCACTATGTCTGCAGCTGAATCATATTAGAACATACAATAACTAAAAGTTTAAGCATTCAGTAACAGTCCAGTTGCTTTTGATGTCATTCATGTAACAGCCCAGAAAAAAAGCTATTCAGAGAAATAAATGTTTGGTTACGGTGGGCATTTGTTGACGTGTCTGGCATGTCATAAAAACGCAGACATCTTCATGGAACACCTGAAAAATAACCTTGAATAATTGACAGAATGGGGGCCCAGTATAAATAATTAGTACACTTTTCAACATGTTTGTTATCAGATGTGCATAAAGCCTGTCAAGCAAGGCCGTGGATTAGCAGACCTAAAGTTGATTTCACTTGAAGTACTGTAATGGACTGAACTGGAGCAAACTGGCTCGAACATGACAGGGAATATTTGACTGTACGAAAGAAGAAATTCAGCTTCTCCACCAGCTGTGTGTGTCACACTCGATCTGTGAGTGGCACTGGCACATTATCCTGGTGTCAGAATAGAATGCATCCCTCTTCCGCCAAATCTAGCACACATCCCCTGAGGGACCTGGAGAGATATCTTCAAATTGATAATCACCAGTATTCATTATCGTGGTTCCTGAATTTACTCTTGAGTTCATTTTCTAATTACTTGATTAAGTATTGAAAATGATTCGTTAATGTTCTCCGTTTTTCACAGGCAAACAGTTTACAGCAGTTATTAATTACTTTGAGAGTCTCTTGATAACTAATGATTAGTTTCCCCTCAAAAGTGTCCCCTACCCACAACCCCCCACCCCCTTCCCCCTCCTCTCACTCTCACTCTCAATGTAAGTTAACTATTATACTTTGTTATTAATCAAGCATTTAAGGATTTGGCATGCTATCGGCACAATTAATGACCCTTATAGGATATCACCCACTGTGCCTTCATTCTAATCAAATGATATTACTTTAACATTTGACCACAGCCCACAATTAATTGTTCCTTTTGTAGAATCGAGATTATCCAGACATTACAGTAAGTGTACAAACAATTAACAAGAACAAATTCATATAAAATGCAAAGCATATATAATGCTAAGTTATGGTCAAATTTGAGGTAGAACAATAAACAGAGATAGTTTTGTCTAAAAAGCTTTCAGTAGATATGCATTTTAACAATGTACTGTAATTAATAATTAGTGTGTTGAAATCAATTGCATTTACATTAAATAGAACTAAAGGGAGTAAAATGGTGTTGCTTTTCTACATGTATGTTATTTTCATATACTGTACCACAATGGGCCCTAAAATCTGCAGCACAAATTTAATTTCAGTGTAGAGTTCAGCTAAAACACTGCTCTTGTTTTAGTATGCTCTATTCCAGATATCAGTTATTATGACCCGACGTGGTCCAATAGTAAATGAAGGTTTACTACTCATTTCGGTTTTAGAGCAGATGACAATTGTGCATAAAAATATATTGTATAGATACAAAGGGAAGCTAAATTGGTGTCAAAGTAGGGCCAAAACAACAAACTAATGTTTCTATTAAAAATTATTCCTAACTCAGACAATAACTACTACGTCTTTCATTAAAGACAAATTATGAACTAAAGCTGGCTAAACAGCTGATATAACATGTAGCACAAAACAAAGACGGCTTAGAAAGTGATAGTAAGCTAATATTGTAAACTTTTTTTTTATATTCACCAAATATATCCTTTCAGGCAGCCATATTACAGCCCTGGGTTAAAAAATAATAACACAAAGTGGTACAGACTGCACAGAACAACAATAGCCAATCCTTCACAATGTATTTCCAATGTGTGGGGCAGAGCTTCTGAGGGAGCACCCATATGGCATAGACCAAGCCAGACGTACGTCATTTTCAGAGGTGCCGATGCCCATATAAGGACTTCTGGGCCTAACAGATTTTCCATATGGGGAAAAATGTATGAGGTTTTCAAAATTCCTGGGAAACTTACCGGTTTTGTCAAAGGAACGACACCCAATTTCACGATTGCTAATTAATCAAAGTAAGCATTTTGCGACATGCAAGCTAATGCTCCAATGCATATATAACACGTCAAAGGTACATGATCGCTCAGCGGGAACTGTTACCATGAAAATTTACGCTAGAATGTCTGTTTTACAGCTTTGGCTTTATTTTTTATTTATTTGATTTAACACTTATTTAACACTGTTGAAATACCTATAACATATTATCTATTAAAAGTAACTTGCAAAAAGTTTAGAAGGAATACTGTAGTAGTAAAGCGAGGTTCCTGTAGTAATAACTCGCGTAATCTGCGCCGGCAGTTGACTTGCAAATGAAGAACATGCAGTATCTTAAATTCATGTCAAAATCTTAATTTATTTCCACTGAATAAATCCAGATCATGGCAAACCCCTAAACTAAACAATAAGAAAAATGCCACTCGGTGATCCTATTCACTGTTATATTGTAGACTGCGAGCAATGACTGGCCTATATATGGTCTATTGAAGGGAGAGGAGGTAATTTTGCAAGTGTTCTCGACAATGATTTACTACACTTAACAAAAAGCGTGATGAGGCTGGATCTAAACTTTTCCTTACGATTGCTACTGGAGCCATTCCAATGTACAGTGCTACGGTATGTTTTATCAAATAAAATCCATTCTACCGGTAGAGAATAGCATAAGGACATATGTGGTAAATTAACTGAATGCGGAATAAACACAACAATTGTGTTAAAATTTCAGGATTTACAATATTTGATATGGTCAGGGCACAAATACTGTATAATGAAATAATGACATCATGCAGGAATTTGGAGAAACCACGTTTACACAGAATACCCATATTATAAATCCATTACTTCCACACATTTGTCATATTGAACTATGTTATATTTCTCCCGGTGAAACTGAAGCTCCAATTCCATTAGAATGCTCTTAGATTGATACTGAATCACATTAGTTTCTTTTTGAGTGCAGTATAAGGTATGGCAGACGTCATCTGGGAAAACATAGATGGACTGTTTACTGTCCCTGCATGTCATTCCACATCAGCCTGACTTCTTGTATGCACTTCTGAGTCCCTTCAGATGACGTGTCTCTCTCCCCTTTTACCTTGTTTTCATTATTTAAAAATAATGATGTACCTCCAGCATCCGGCATGTGACATCTTAGTGACAGTGACTAATCTTCACACTCTGGCCCTTGTTCGCAGATCCTTTAAAAAGTGTCGAGCTCTCATCTAATCTGAGTCAAGATCAAATCACATATAGTGAGAGATCGTCCCAACGTGATCCCAGCAGTGAACAACCTTGCACACGTTTTCTCATGTTTTCCATGCTGTTAAACAAGGCATCACGTTGTGGTATTTTCAGATCAAGTCAAGTCAAGTTTATTTCTATAGCCCTTAATCACATTACAGTTCTCAAAGGGCTTTACAGCCCACATTTCACATGGAAACAAACAACACCCCCTTAACCTGCTCCTTCCCCCGGACAAGGAAAAACATCCATTAAAAACCCCATGGGTAAAAAAATTGGAAGAAACTAATTTTCACATTGTGCCGTACTTAAGAACTAACACATTGGAAAGGTTAAGATGCAATAGGTGATGGTAAGCAAACAAAATTTAGCATTGATACTATGTATAGTAATTTTCACATTGTGCCGTGCTTAAGAACTAACACATCGGAATGGTTAAGTTGAAATAGGTGATGGTAAGCAAACAAAATGTAGCATTGATACTATGTATAGTAATTTACACATTGTGCCATACTTAAGAACTAACACATCGGAAAGATATTGTCCAAGCCTCTTGTTATGCAAATCAAAGCATTTAGCGATGCTAAAAATGAAAGACAGAAAGCGATCTCTTCTGGTCATGTTGTGAAAAGTTAGTGTTGTGTATCACTATTTGAGCCATAGCATCCACAGTTCAATGTTCAATTAACTCTCATAGACAGACGTAGGGACTGAGTAAAGGGCAAATATGTTACCACAACTGGGACAGAATGGCCTTGCTGTATTGGATTCCACAACATAATACAGTATCCTAGTCGTTTAATTGCTGATAGTATAATTTAGGGATTGTGTCCGTGTGATACTGTATGTGTTTTTCAGTTTGTTTGTGTGTGTGTGTGTGTGTGTGTGTGGGGGGGGGGGGGGGGCTACTATTTAAGACTTGCCTTTTGCAAAGCATTCTAGAAAATACACAGTGGAATATTTAGAATAGACTCAGCAGAAATGTGTGAGATGAGCATTGTGAGGCTGTAGCTGAAATCATCTAGTTTACTATAGCTCTGTAGAGGCGTACATTAACTGTGTCTTTGACTGTAAGCCTGTGACCCCGCCCCTTCTGCAGTCAGGAGAGATGACCGTAGAAGTCGTCTTACACCGCGTCCTAACTGTATGCGACGTGAGAGAGCGTCAGCGACAAAAGCAGTTCGATTGCTATCTTTTATGTTGTAATGTCCTAACTGGACGCGAGCGACGCGATGCTGCGCTGCCGGCGCGCCGTTTTGAGCGAACTTTTGTCAGATGCCCTGTTTCTATTTTCTTCCTGTCACTCGCGTTGAGACCATAGAACTAGGCTATATTTAATGGTTCAAACGGAGGACTGTTCATTCAGTTACCTTAAAGTGG
>JAODTR010000018.1:1438686-1469821 GCA_025399935.1 Amblyopsis rosae
GGTCGCCTTTTGGTTAATAGAGAGGAGAAAGCAGATGAAGACAGACATACAGACAGAGTGAGAGGCAGATAGACAGACAGACAGACAGAGTGAGAGACAGACAGACAGACAGACAGACAGGCAGGCAGAGTGAGAGGCAGACAGACAGACAGAGGATTTGCAGGAAATGTCTTTGATGGTTGATGGTCACAAATTGTTGTCTGTATATTTAGATGCAGCATGTACTGTATGTGCGCATCAAGTACACACATTCACTTGTGCATGTGTGTGTCCCTATGACAGCATATGGTCACAGCATTTCTCTGCTGGTTGTAAGCTCTTAAGGATGCCGCCACATCTCTTAAATCGGAGATTATTCCATGCATGTGCATGAGAGATATGGTAGATTATAAATGCATTGATATCTCTATGCTAACAGGCACACATCTGACAGTCTAATATTGAACTACACACACTAGTAAAAGCTTTCATTTATTCATAATACCAAGGCATGATGAGTTAAGTAATTCACAATGTCAGCGCTATAAGGCTGCTAACACCAACAAATACCCTTGAAAGATGTTGCTAGACTTGAGACGTGTGTAGGCTATATATCATTTTTGTGACCTCATATGAGGATTAACTTTATTTTAGGTTGGATTAAATCTTTGTATTGTAGATGACATCAAAGTGGAATATTCCTTCTAGAGCTTAGATCAAGCGTTTTATACAGCATGTAATGTCCGACCTCTGTCATTGGGGGAAATAGGGCAGTGTGTGTGTGTGTGTGAGTGTGGGTGGGTGTTTCCAGGATGTAGATGGAGAGGGGGGCAGACGTAATTACAGATGAAGACCTAAAAGACCACAGACAGAAATCCGATCCTCCATATGAATAATTGATAAAACACCTTTCCATGGTCCCATTTCTGGGTGACCCCCAAATGCTCCGGTATTGATCAGATAAGGCCACATTAATATATTGGCTATTAATACCAAGATAATCACAAGGACAGACATTGAGGGCAGTGCATTTAGCTTGCTGTAACCATTGACAACCTGGTGTAGTGATTGACAACTGGTATTGAACTGTCTTGGAGTGTTTGAATAGGTGGAACCAGAGCCATGTAAAGAGAGTCGCGCCATCTCCGTTCACTCCAATGGACCGTTTTTTCACAGCAACGGAGCCTCAAAATAATTCCAGGAATATAACCTTAATACTAAAAGTACCCTTTAAATTATATTTTAAATGTAAACCGATGCATTTATGGACTACTAATTACCCCAAAATTATTTATCTGTACATATATATTCAAATTGCCCACCAAGGACTTCCTGGAACAATTTTGCCGTAGGTTTTGCCTCTGCATGAACCATGTGATCGAATTTCGAACTTCTGTTGGCGTAACTCTGTTCTGTCCATGGCTCTGGGTAGAACATGGAAGGCCGCAAGAGAAATCACAGGTGACATGTCTTCCTTTTGCTAAGAGAGGAAAGAACCGTTTCAAGAACCAGTACAGGAGGATGAAGTACAAGTGCTAGACAACACCAGATTATGACATTAAGTGCTATGATGCACACGCATTTGTGCTAGGGCACACAGGCATTTGTGCTATGGCGCGCACGCATTTGTGCTAGGGCACACAGGCATTTGTGCTATGGCATGTATGCATTTGTGCTAGGGCGTGCAGGCATTTGTGCTAGGGCGCGCACGCATTTGTGCTAGGGTGCGCAGGCATTTGTGCTAGGGTGCGCAGGCATTTGTGCTAGGGCATGTATGCATTTGTGCTAGGGTGCGCAGGCATTTGTGCTATGGCATGTATGCATTTGTGCTATAGGGTGCGCATGCATTATTGCTATGGCATGTATGCATTTGTGCTAGGGCACACATGCATTTGTGCTAGGGTCAAACGAGAGAGACAGTGAGACATTGAAGGAGAGGAGGAAAGCAGGGGTGGACCCAAGGTTGGGAGGAGCACAGATCAAAGGCGGTAATATGACCTGAGACCATTGTCTCTATAGGCTGATGGTGGAGAGGGGCCTCTAGCCCTTGAGAGGTGTCTGAGGTTAACAGCCTGCTAAATGCCCACTGAGTGAGTGTCGTTGAGCCCATTACCCCACCTCCTCTCTCCAAGAATCATGGAGATGCTTGGCGTGTCGTTCAGAGCACCGGTAATGCTACAGTATGGACGGCATTCTTAGCCTCCTGCTTACAGGCAGATTAATTGTCCACTGAGATATAACGGGAGTGTTGGCGTATACTGTAAATCTTGACAAGCTGTTGGCTCTGACAGGCTGGGGATGACAGATACAATATGGATGTGTGTGTTTTTCTTTTTTTTAAGCAGACAACGCAACATCAACTGCAATGTTTTAGTGTCCATAGAGGCCAATATGCTCAACCTGTGATGGCAAGGAATGGTAATGCAAGTGTTTGTTATTTCATTGTTGATTTTGTTTGGCCCAGTTGTGGGAGAATAAATGTTGGAAAATTCTAGCAGGGAACATGACATTAAGTCTCTGGTGATTTTGAGAACTGGGATGATCAAACACACACACACATACATACATATATAGCAATGAGATGAAGAAACAAACTACAGTACAATGTAGAAAACTCCTATCCAAACAGGTGTTCTGCATTTTGGAAAATAAATAAATAAATGTTAACAGTATTTTTAGACAAGTGAAGCAAAAAATGTCCATAGGGGAACATCAAAGCTCCTGTGATCTCCTATGATCTCGCAGTTTCTGGATAATTTTGTGTTTGATTGAATGTTTCGATCTTTACAACACCACTTCCTGCATTTAAATAAAGTGTTTGAAGTCAAATTATGAATTCACTGAAGGCATAATTACTGTAAGCTTTCTGCATCATAAAAGTATGTTTTTTTTTTTTATGGTCAGTCTGTAGAATAATCTTCTATCAAACACCAAGCCCATGTACAGAAGCTGAAATTGACCACACTATTTCATTGTAAAGGACACAATGTTGATTTGTCCCTTCTTCCTTAAAGGCAGGGTCAGTCATTCTCAAGAATGCTGCTTGCTAACTTTGAGCTCAAATCAAAACAATATCCCTCTGAAGCGCCACCTCACACATCGAAACACATTATGAAGCAAAGCGTATATTCTGGTACTACGGCTTTGGTGTTTGTCACTTTGTTTATGTTTCTATTTACGTAGCCAGTGTTGTATATAAGTATCTAGTTATTATTGCAACACAGACAGAATGGTAAGCTAGCAAAATGTGAGGAGATATTTGGTGACTGAAAGTGTATTAGCTTACAATAACTGACTATATATTTAATGTGTTCCATGTGCATTCTTTCTTTTTTTTCTTTATCCTTTCTATCTTTCCTTAATGTGCTTTTTTACAAACCACCTGAGGCCAGTATACAGTATATCGAAATAGGCAGGCAGACAGGCAGACAGGGTGTGTTTGTTGTTATTTTTTGCAGTGCTATTGCTCCAGAAGCTGACAGTGCAGGGAGGGGTTATCATGATGGGCCAAACATTCAGCACCTTGGACAACACCTACCGCCACAACCATCTGCCACTGTTACCTGCCTCAATGCATACGCCTTAAACACACTTCTCCCAACACACGCACGCACGCACGCACGCACGCACGCACGCACGCACGCACGCACGCAAACAGCATCAGAGCTCTCACACACTCTTTGTTTTTTGTGTTTTAATGTAATTTGCTCAGTTCTTCAATTAATTATTATATAGTTGTATGGTTAGTACAAAAGCCAGTCAATTGTTCATCATTTTCCCAGATGAACCAATCAAAATGTAATATTTATTTAAATGTACTTATTGTAATATGAAAGGTTTTTCAGAAGCCTTTACATTTAAAAAAAAAACGATTTTTTTATATTATTTCATTGTTTAGACAATCAAAATTATTTGGGCCCTACTTAACACCCAGCGCAAAGTAGTGCAAAGTGGCAACGCACGTTCAGACCGACACAGCCAGTGCCCATGTTGTTTACAGTAAATAGCAAATACACTTGTGCCCATTTGAGCACCCGTGGGTGTGTTGGTCTAAATGTGAGCTGTGGTCTGGCACATTGTTGGAGCATTGCTACCTTGAGGCAACGGAAAGTGATTGCGCGACTGACCAGCAAACCTGGTCTGAAGTCAATGGCGCGGCACATTATCAAGATACTGTAGTATCGGCTAGAAATATATTAACTTACTAACAAAATACTTAGAGGGAAGCCTTGGTATCACCACTCTTATTTATTGTGTGATATTCATCCATAGAAACACATAAACATAATGTAAAGGAACAAATGCAACATATTGTAATAATGACTGCTGTGGATGTTGCTTCTGAAATTACATTGTATTTACATACATAATATTGATGTACATTACTAAGGTTACATAATTTCACAATACAGAGATATATAAAAAATATTTATATATGTCTTTATATTATATTATATTATATTATATTATATTATATAACTTTATTTTATTTATATCTGTATTGTGAAATTATGTAACCTTAGTGATAGATAGATAGACAGACAGACAGACAGACAGACAGACAGACAGACAGACAGACAGACAGGTAGGTAGGTACAGTAGATAGATAGATAGATAGATAGATAGATAGATAGATAGATAGATAGATAGATAGATAGATAACATGAAATAGCTGTAACTCAAATTAGATATGAGTCATTTGGATTCAAGGAAAGTCTCAGTGGAATTATTTGTCTTGCTAACGTTGTTATTAGAACATATTAAATTGGATTTAAGGTCACAAATGTGACCTTCCACTGATTAAAAGGGATGATTAAAAATAATCATCAAGTAATGACAAAAATATGTGCTCAAGGTTTAATAAGAAAGCATTGCTCTCATGCCTTCCACACTATATTGTGCATTTGGTATTGTCATATATCCTTAGGTTACAGGTGGATGTTGTCCATGGTATTGAAGTAGACAGAGATTTGTGGCAACACACTACCCCTGTTAATCCTGTCTGGCTGAGGATGTGGCATACTTGTCAGAACAGGTCACTTGAATTGATTTATTTGCTTGGCAGCGCTGCTGGTGCACCGCAATCTATCTTGTTTTAGAAATGCAATGTTACTGGCTGCATCACAACACATCCCTGAACGTTAATCAATAATTATTTTCTTTATGAAACATTCAACTGTGTACATTGCATATTGTGCAATACCTCAGAGTGACTGGAACTATTTAGTAACATGAAATCTGTAGATCATAAATCCATAATCTGTATATCTGTGTATCCATGCATTTCCGACATTAACTCTTGCTAATCGTCTGATTAAACACAGCTACCCTCATGTGACAACATTTTTAGTAGTATCAAAATACACTGCTCATTTTACTGGGTGTGAGGTCAGTGTTTGAAATGTCTTTGTCCTTGGCTCATGTTTTCATCATTTTAAGAGCTAGAGCCATTCAGAGGGAACTCTTCCCTGAACTTCTTCTTTTAGATCTCATGCCATGCCATGTGAACTGACCCAGGCCCATGTGGCCCGCTCACTAGCCTGTGGTGTATTTCCTGTGCATTTCTCACCTCAAACCTTTCTATCTATCACTGAACCTGCTGCCGTGGTGGGAGGAGGCATTATACACACCACTAGCCTTAAAATAAAAGCCAGTCAGAGACTGGTATGGTGCCTTAGAGAGACAAGGCTTCACACCTGCATCGTCTCTGGAGAAACTCAATTCATCTGAGCATGGATTTATCTCTGGTTCACCTCTTTTAAAGTGACACGCCACAGAAATGTACCTGCCAGAAATGTCACGTTATCATGCTAAAGCAATACCTGTCAATCATAAACATGATCTTAGTGGTGGTTTAATGATGATAATATTTTTACTTTGAGTACATAGCAGGTTAATCACTAGAGAAAAAAACTACTTAAACAAACTGACTTTACATTTCATCGTGTGGGCAGTTAATGTAAATGTGTTGCTGAACATATTACTTGAATATTGTGTTAATACAGATTTGCTGTTTGCAAGTTTGCTTTTTTTAAACGATTCAAATTGTTTCTAGTAGTAAATTGAGTGTCACATTTAGTAAATACTATGCAATGGTAAAACATATCAGCTTCATAAACATTTGATTTCCTGGTGAACATTGCAGTTGAGGATGGGTGCTTAGACAATTTTATTGGAAATAATAAAGTATAGTGGAACATAACCATATAGTGGAAACACTATATGGTCAATTTAGCATCCAGTTGTAAAACTAAATGTGAATGTGCTGCTGCATTTTAAAGCAGGTGTCGTTACATCTTGTCTTTCGCTATGTGCTACAGCACAAACTAAGGGAACAGGGAACTGTGGCTAGAATCTTGCAGACTCGCTTTTGAAACATATCTGACCCAACAACAGTCCAACAATAAGCACACACCCAGAAACAATGATAGAATATGTCTTGGTACTGTAGATGCACTATATTCTGCATGTACACAAAAGAGAATGTATAAATAGTCTAAACGAATGGAACATTTTAGGATGGAGCACAGAGAAAGAGAAACATTTATAATAATTGAAAAAATTTGCTTGGCACTTTCAATAGTTAAATACACCTGTAGAAAAAGCCTTTTAACCATACATAGCATGACTCACTGGCTGAAGGTAACCATGGTTACCGCTACGCTTACAGTATCATTCAAACCAGGTGCACCCACTCCAATATGAGTATGTCAGCATACACATCTGTAGAAAATAAGCATTTTTTTATAGGAAAAAAAAAAATATATATATATTTGAAATATTATGTAGCTTATGTTATGATGATGTTATGATACACATGTACACATTATGGGCCTTATTGTAAAGATCTAAGTGCAAAGTCTGAAGTGCAAGGTGCAAACTGCATTTAGGGCATCTCCAAATCCACTTTTACTAGTTTACAAAACATTTGCTGCGCGGGGTGCATAGTTGAAAAGTGTTGTACTCTCTTCACTATTCATGTTTGTGTTTTGGGCATAAATAAATCAATCAGTGTCATTTCCCATTCCCTTTAAGAATCCAGGGAGACGCTTACACCTTGGCGATTTGCTATACCGGCGGGTTTGTGAAAGCATGCAAAGAGACAGCAACAGCGAGACTCCACCAAGATCCATACAATATGCTGATGTAGGCACACTAATAACCCACATTGTGCTCTTTTATTCATTTTTAATCCTGTGCATGTTTGTGCACTACTGCTCTTCCCTATGTGTGTAAGAAGCCGAGTGTACGCTTGTTATGCACCCGCCCTAGGCACTACAGTATTGATAATGTGCACTGACTTTAGAGCAGGTTTGTGTTGGTCAATCGCGCAATCACTTTCCGCTGCCTCAATGTGCCAACAATGCGCCATACCATGGGCACTCAAATGGGTGCAAGTGCATTTGCTATTGAAACAACCTAGGCGCAGGACTAGAAATTGGAATAGACAACTGTGTCCGTCTGAAAGCAAAGACACGTGTGTTCCCGCTTAGCACAACTTTGCGCTAGGTGTTGAGATAGGGACATTTTATTTTTTGGTTGGGACAACATGGTAATTGAACAACATATTACATGATTTCCTATAATCTATGCATTTATACAGTATGTATTCATAACAAATGCATCTTAATCAAGAGCTATAATGTGACCAAAGGAGGAAATGGCTTTATTTCTATTTATTTATTTGATAAAATCAAAACAATTGCAGTACACCATAATAACAGGTATAATGTTGAGTATTTCATTGCAATAATTTATTTAGTGTAACTTTCCTGGAGCTACATGTATAGGTAGACAGAACTGTCAGTGTCCAGTTTGCTCCATCCCACGCGCAAGACGATTTCTTCACTGTCCCCCAAGCACAGTGGATGAGCAATGTATCTTTGTGCTTTTTGAGGTGCTTTGAACCACTCGAGGAGATCCTCACTATATAGACACCTCTAGCAATGACAAGGCGAAACATGTCTGCTCTGACTATACACACCGGCTGCAAATGGTTTATTATTTTGTCCATCAAAATGTTGAGAAGTTGGCTGCCTTGGAAAGTGTGTATTAAATTCAGGATTGAGAGAAGCCAATGGTTTGCAAAAACAATGTATACTGTACATGCTAATGCTAATGTTTCTCAGAAATAGGAGAGGACATTTCATTTATTGACAGTATTTTGTCCCTGTCTGGAAACTAGGAATTGCCAAAAAGGGATTATTTTGATAGGCGGCTCTGAAATTTATACTGCAACATGATTTTGATCGATCAAAAAGCTAATGCAGATAAATTGCATTAATTACAAATTGCTGCGTGACAAATTGCTGCTCTCATGTGGAGAAAAATTCTGCTACTTTTAGGTTTAAAATCTACACTAATGGCCTCCATTTGCTGTTGTTGCAAGAGGGTGCAGTCAATCTATTTATGCACAATAATGCCTCGCTCTTTACACTGTGCTGCCTTTGAAATATTAAAGAAAAAACAACCTAATGAAAGAAACAGAAACAAGAACATGAGAAACGGCTTGAAGAAATTAGTCCTAATATTGCCATGGCTCACAATGCAAAATGAAAAAAGGCATAGGTTTAAAATTCCCCTGCTTGTTTGTCTGGCTGATCGGCTTTAATTTGGTTGTATTGCATTTATGCCTCCTGGTTGATACTCTGCAAGATGAATCATTGTAAAATATGAGAAAGATCAGCCCCCTTGTTTCCGGGAGGTAAAAGCTTAGAAAACCGCTGGTAAATACACCCAGAAGAGTTTGTGTCCTCTGAGACAAAGAGCAGTGAAAGAGAGAGGAGAGGGGAAGGCTTAGGATTCTGTGGCACAGTAACATAGCTGTGCTAGAGTCCTCCCAGCTCAACGGATCTCATCTTAGATAAATGCGTGCTTGGAAGTGTTTTACGTGCACATCTGGTGTGAGTTTGAGTGTGTACTGTACTGTATGTCTGTTTTTCATATGACGTGCAAATGTGAAGCATTTACTGTCTGGGAGATTTTGCGAATGCCCAGTTTGAATTATATTTCTTTGGCGTCAGAGATTAGAGAGTTTGTTATGTATACATTGAGTGAAAGTCTAGTTTTTTTTTTTTGTCAGGACCTCACAAGATGCTAGTCCCTGATCTCCTATCTGTCATTCTAAGTCATCCAAAAGTGCTGAGGTACCAAGACCAGTCCAGAATGTTCCGTATCAGAATGCAATCTTTGCTATTGTAGCACATTGCATAGGCCAGCTTATACCCTCCATGCAATCTGCGCACCCCTGATAATGGCTTGTAAAATCTTTCATCTTGACATAAGCTGGCAGTTGCTGAGTGGTTGTGCATGTTTATCTTTAGGCAACAACAACAGAACCAGAATATATATGTAAGGTAATCACTTCAAAGACCTCTCTTCCTGACTCCAGCTTTAGATCCTATACTTCCCTTCTAATCAGCAGTTGACCGTGTGGGCACAATGTGCATTTGAAATGAGTTTGCAATATGTTGTTGCAATAAGGCAAGGGAAGCAAACTGGTCACTTGAGAAACACTACAGAAGAAAACAATCTTAAAATATGTCTTACAATAATCCAGGCCTGACTAATCTATACCAGGGAGAACAAAACAATGGTTGTATGCGTTTGACAAATGACAAGCTTTAGAGATGTTTATGAGATAATTTAATGGTTTCTTGTTAAAAACCGTCAACAGATACGGAAGCCAGATGTTATCTAAATAAACCCCTCTCCAATTTTACTCAGGTGACACTTGAAGTATGCAGACAGTTTGGACAGTTCCTCCAGTGGGCTTTGGTTTAGCTGTCACTGGGCAAAAGAAACCGAAAATTTTACTATTCCAGGAAATGCTAAAACGAGCCGAGGTCGCAGCGAGGCTCAAAAGCAAGCTTTCTCCTGTAGCTCTTGGTAACACGGTGCACACGAACATAGGGAAGTAGAAAAGACAGACTGATATGACTGAGCAGGGGATGCTGAACCTTCCCTGCCGAGTAATGAAATTAAATGACAGCTCTTAGGGAGGGAGGGAGAGTGAGAGAGAGAAAGAGAAAGCGAGAGGGGGGGGGGGGGGGGATTTTGTCCAGCCAGGAAATTGAAGCCATCACAAGCAAATTGAGTTCAGGTCCTTTTGGTGGGCAAGAGCACACCAATCAATTTGGCCTACTACTCAGTGCCTGTCAGCCTCTCACAAGGACACCTTGGCACCCAATAGGAGGTCAGTAAACAACCAGAACCAAGGCTCACTTAGTCTAAAATAAAAGTCAGCTGTATATAGTTATTTTTTCCTCAGGGACAACATAAATGCTATGTGAGCCTACAGTATTGTACAGTACATCTATTGTATACAGTGTGTCATTGCATTTATCAAAAGCATGGTTACTTGCTCAGACACACAGAAAATCCAATCCAAAGATTCAAGAGTGCGAGTAGACAAGATCTTTTGTCTTAAAGTTTCAGAAAGGATTTAGACAAGGTAAAGCAAAGGCAACTCTCGATCTGCTTGTGTAAATATCCTCCAGGTAGGAATCTTATTTTAATGAGCCTTGTTTGGCCTTTCCCTTTTGCTAATCTTTGGACAGTGACACAACAGTCTTGCTAATTATCTCGATTACACAGCAGGACTGCACTACATCACAGTTCTGAGGCAACAGTTGACGAGGGGTGGAATCATGCAACCCCAAAGGCCTAATTATCTCTGTTGGTTCCCAATTAATCCATTAAGTTGTTTTGGCTCAGCTGCAAGACCTGAGGCACCATTTTATATACCAATACATTGCACCATTACACTCATGGGTTACATGAGCTATCCCTTTATGTTAACCTGGCTGGTAATACTGTAAAGCTGTGACCTTTCTTTTACCTCCTTGGCCTCACTGAAACTTGTTTCTCAATCCATAAGTATGTCCTCTGTAGCCCATGTCCAATGCATTCTAGGTCAATTCATTGATTTAACATTTTAATAATATATACCCCACTGTTCTCTATAGAAGTGACATTCCAGAAGCCTCTCTGCATTCAACTTCCACTGGCTTACTATAATAGAGTAGCATGGCTTACCATATGTAAAATTGCACTGCTGCTATTGATGACTGTTGAAGCCGCCGATACTCGCTTATGTGATAATCCACTAGACACGGGTGAAGGATGAAAAAGTAAGGAAGGCCATTAGGCATTATGGAGCCATAGCTTTAATGAGTGTTGCCTCAATATCATTTTTAAAACCATGCAAATATAACTCTCTTGCTATCTACTTTCATTTGTACATCTTGACCCCTGTGTGGTCCTGGACAAAGCCTTGGCACACTCTTATAAGGGTCCCATTGTAAAAAAAATGTTTGAACGAGTTGGTGCTCGGGGGTGAAGGAGGCGGATGTCAGCTTCACAAGAACAGTATAGAATCTTGTGTTACAGCATGTAACTTCATGAATGTAAGACTGCATTCAAATGCAGCCTATAATTACATACAGTCATTTGGAAACCCCCAAATGTGTATTATATTTTGGGCTGTATCTTGTAAATAAAATAAAGGGATTTATACAATATGTGTTTGTCATCTACATGCATGTAGTAATATGCTTTTACACTGCGTGGTGCCAGCTCAACTCGACTCGCCATTTTTGCTTTCCCATTGATCAAAATTTCGGATAGTATCTGTTACCAGGTACTTTTTCTAGCACCTGCTTTGTCAAGGTTCCAAGCGAGCTGAGGCGATACCAAAATGTGACGTGACAACAATGCAGACTACTGATTAGATGAAATCGTCACTTTGTCATTGCGCAAGCGGACATACGCAGCCGCAACATTTGAGTTACCTTTTATTAAATGGCAAAACAAAACCACGGCGTGATGAATTGAGGACGTGCAGCTGGTTTTCTGTTGTCAACGGCATAATCAGTGCTAGTGAGAGCTGGACAGGGCAATTTACGTAAACACCTGAGTGGGTACTGTCTGCAGTGGTGAAAAAAGTCCTGTGCCATGGAGAGCAGAGTCGAGTAGAGCTGATACTACGCAATGGAAATGCTCTCTAAAATGAATAGAGGCGAGGCGAGTAAAGTCGAGCTGGTACCAGCAGTGGAAACGCTCCATAAGGCAAGCAAGCAGCAAAAACATATTTGAATTGGTTTTATACTACACAGAAATTTTTTATTTCCTTTTCTAACAAGCTAAGAAATGTTTATAGGACACAGGTCAGTCCTCATTGTATTCCATAGTTGGCTGGTAAATTCTGTAATGACGCTATATGTTTTCATGTCACTTTAAACAAGGATGTTTCAACCGGGGTGAATGATTTTCAATTATTGAAAAACTATGGAGATTCTGTTGTTGCTGCACTAGTGCAAATGTTTCCATACAGTACAATATATATGAACAAAACCAGTACTTTGTTCTTAAACCTTTATTTAACCAGGAGAAAACTATTGATGTTAAAAATGGGGACCTGACTGTAGTGTTGGGTAGTGTCATGGTCTAGCTTCTTCGAACTGGGAACAATTGACTGCCTGGCATTTGGCAAAACATACTAAATGGAAAAAGGTTTGGCTGATTCTTATTTTCCAGATGATTAGTTTGAACAGAAATAATTGTTGCTGAGATCATTGACCATAAAATTAATAATTTAGGTCTAAGCTTAATTGTATTTCCCCTGCTGTGACCAATTTCTCAGTTTGTTTTCTACTACCTGATCGGAAAAGTGACATTCAGATATACTGTATAGCTGAGATTTATCAACTCTCAGGCAATACACAGAATGCGTGGATTAGTGTCAAGCAGCTCACTGTCCACAGTAATGATGCATTAGGAGAAATATGTCATTCTGGTGTTATTGCTGTCCATTTCAGTCAGCCTGTTAGTGTTTAGGTGTTTAAGCAGTCTGCGGAACTGCCTCATGTTTCCACATACAGTAAAAAAATAAATAAAAAAAAACATTATCGAGGATTTTCAATATGATGTCACATTTTAAGAAACCATTTCAAAATATGCTCAGGTTAGTCTCAATATCGCTTATAACATAAAGCGTCCAAATAGTCGTAACATATTGTGTGACACATGCAACGGTTACTTTCTACACAATTATTAATGTTCAGCTTGGGGGCTGATCTTCATGAGCACAGATGGAGTTGTAGTATTGTGGCTTTGGTTACACGCAAGGAGCATGTAAGCTGGCAGTCAGGCTAAATGTGATGGACGCTTTATCTGTAGGGCATGAGCAACCATCAGGTGTGTGTGCGTGTGTGTGTACATGTGTATTGTAGATGTGTGTGTGTGTGTGTGTGTGGGGTGGGGGGGGATGTAGGCTAATGTTATCAATCAGTGCCTTTGCTATTACTGTACCATTTACCTCTGCTCAAGTCAAACATTTATTTATTTTATGGCTTTGTGTGAAGTCAGTTGCCTGTTTAATACAAAATATAAGACACACTATAAATGCTGAAATAATGTACGTATTGGTGTTATTTATTAAAACTGTATATGTGCGAATATGTTTGGCGCTGTATGATTGAGAGTGTCACCATCACACCCAGCACATCACCACATGCTGGGTGTGATGGTGACACTGTCAACACCTCGCCATGACGCTTCACCATCATACTGTACATCACCATGTCTACTTCTTCCCTGTAACTACTGGCCTATCCATCTGCCACTTCAGGGAATGGGTCAGAGGTCACTGAGACAGGGGCGTGCTGAAAGAGGGTGTCCATTTCCGCTCAACAATCACATCATGTTGAAATGCTGTCCATAATGGTGTCAGAAATGCTAAGGATCCATTTGAAAGCCAAAGACACTATATGGGACATATGGATGTCTTTTGGTGTTCATTTCAAGTTATGCACGCACGCACGCACACGCACATGCACACAAACACACTCAAATCAATCAGTCAATAGCATTAGATTTTAGCAACTCATAAGTGCTTGACTAATGTTCCAGTAAGTTGTGTATCGACTTTTTGGTGTCAGAAATTATAAGGGATTCAGCATGGACATAAAAGCTTGTAAGTTGCAGTTGCTTTCGACTTACACGTTTACCTTTATTTTTCATTCTAAATGTGATTTATTACCATCCCAACACCACATGGCGCTGTATTGCACACATCAAATACTATATGCCCAGTCAAACGTATGGGCTGACACACAATCAAGCACTACCACAATAAGCTGTTGGCAATGATGCCCAATGAAAAGGAATGGAATAATTTACTGTAGCAACATCATTTGTTTAGAAGTCAATTTTCCCAGTAGGCGAACACATAACTGGCAACTGGAATCCAATTAAGAAACGCCTACGTGTTTACACTGGTCTCATTTCTCATTTACTGTACATACTGCTGCACACTGAATTATTGTAATGTGAAATCAACTACACAATAAATAAAGTTAAGGTCTTTTTCTAGGTCTAGGGTCTAAGGTTTGATCCTGCAACCCGAATCAATAATACAAAATGTTTTAAATGTACAAATACCATGTATTCCATTTAATTTTTTATATAACCCTTTTGTGACCTTGTGTATTATTCTGAAGACAGAGCATGTCTATGCATTCTATGATTTCCACATTGGTTCACCAGTTGCCAAAGTCAAACAGACATCCCTGCTGCATCGATTTACATTTGATCTCTCAAAGCTGGATAATCATGCCTGAGTAAATAGCTATTATTTCCACAAGATAAACAGAGATCCAACTAAACAAATATGCGTTTGTATGAATTTGGTGTAATGGAATCACAAATAGGATTTCATGACAGCTAATAAGGTTGTAGGCCATTCTTCATCGCCAAGTTCATTGTGATTCCATTTTGGATTTGTATGAATAGCAACTAATCTGTGCCTTTTAGTGCAACAATATGTCGCCTCGCTGAGCTGTGTTAAAGTTTTCCCCACGTTCATGACATTTTTGTTTTAGAGGTGTGACCACAAAAAAGGCACGTATGGTGCTGGTGCATGTGTGTGCGTGTGTGTGTGTGTGTAGACAGTAAATAAAGAAAGCTAATGCACTCTGTACTGCAGCAGATCAGCGACTCCAGTGTCCATGGCTGAGTGAAGCATATAGCGCACATGAGCAGTAAGTCATAAACACATCAAGCTTCTCCCATCCATGGCTCTGGGCTCCGCATGTTCTTCTCTGCAGTTAACTGTCTCTGAGTGTCAAATCCTTCATCTTGATGCAGGAGACACACACGGAGAAGAATTGCTGTTTCTCCCTTTATGGCTGTGGATGTCGACAGAGGGGAGAGACTATGAGTGAGTCAATAGTTTGTGGCTAATGCTCTGTGGCAGTTGCAGTTTCCTCAGCCCTGCTGAAGACTGCTGAAGGGGGCTGGGTACGACACCATCCTCATTGTTCCCGCTCAGCCACCGCAAGGGTAGTTAGCAGTCTAATGCAGGTGGTACATATACCGCAGGGGTCAGATAAGGTCTTCTTCCGTTTAAAGATAGCGTGTGAAGTTAAGTAGGAACTCAACGCTTGTGAAAGATACAGTTTATTGTCAGCAACCTGCAATTCTTCTTTAAAACGAAAATATAAGTGGGTTTATTGTATAATGTGAGATAAGAATACAAAAACAAATAATGGGTCTCATTGAAAGCAGCATGCTAAATGAAGTTTAAAAAATGACAATTCACAGCTCTAAAGAAGGACAAAGAGAGCTTATTATTTGCAATGAATGGAGTGTTTGATAAGGTGTCATTTCATTTGCTGCTTTGTTAAACTGCACATACGGAATCACGGTGTAGAGTCCTGTAAGACTAACCAAATGTTTTTTACACAACATTTAAATACATAACTATAAACAAACAGCAATGTAAGGCTGTACTGGACTAATTTAATCCTGAGTGGAGAATGACTCTGTGTGTTGTAACCAAGCGGGAACATCCGGTGCTGAGAAATGAATACAAAGCGGAAATGCCAAACCCTGCAGTTCATCGAATGGCCTCTTGAGGCTGGCTGCAAAAGGGAGTCAATCCCCTTAGACTACAATGTTAAATGTCCGACTTTACAGTAAAAATATGTCTACAGCCTGGTTCATAAAAAGGTGCTGGTCTCTATAGCTAGTCTTCATGCCAACTGTACGGTGAGATGATTTTTTTAAAATAACTAATCAGGTTAAAATGTGCCATGCACTTTAACCATTATGAATAGGGGGCATATGGGGGTGTTACAGGCAGAGTGAGGTACTGCAATGAAGGCGACGGCCAGGCCCAGCACAGAGCGGCGTTCAAGTACATTCTTGAGAATATACTATGGGTGACATCACATACAGTCTATGGTTGTAACGTCGGCTCCTCTGTTCTTTGTTTTCATAGCCGGTCCGGCTGTGTGTGTGCGTGTGCGTGTGTGTACACGCGTCCATGTGCGCGTGCATGTGTGTGTGTGGCTGCCAACGCATGCAGGCTGAGAGGGAGAGTATCTGATCTTGTAGCACAATGCAGATGTTCTACAATAGTGCCATGTTATGATTTAATTATGACTCCGGAGAGAGAGCAGGAGCAGAACTTGCGTCAGTGAGTATCAAGGACAGGGGAGATCATGATATATTTGTCTTTAAGATAGAGCAGAGAGAGACATGTTTGAGAATCTTTATAGCTTTACATCTTCTGCATTATTTACTATATGTTTGCAAAGGTTGTTTGTGACTTTGTTTATGTCATCAAAATGCAACCTTGCTTCCTGAGTGGGGTGCTGGTGTATTTCTGCCAATTTTAAAGCCTAATGTTGTGTCATGAGGCAATGCCTGACATTTTATGAAATGCAAGACACGCTGTGGAATAAACTATAGCAATAGTGTACAATAGTTAGCGTATATGCAGTTCCCATGGTTGCCAGTAGATGGCACAGCACCTTTGGTCTCTGAGGGAACAGCACCTATGGTCTCTGAGAAAAAGAGAGAGAGAGAGAGAGAGAGAGAGAGAGAGAGAGAGAGAGAGAGAGAGAGAGGTTATGGTGAATGTAATTCCTTTAGCACTCTTTTTGTTGTGATTGTGAGAAGGGTGGGAGTGGTCTCCCACCACACGTGTCAGACCATCGCTAGATAAGATTATTTGTGGGGGCGAGGCAACAGAGCCACTCTTTGTGTGTGTGTGTGCATGCATGCACGCTCACGGGTACTTGCATTTCATCGTAGGGTTTTCCTGCAACGCATGCATCGAACGTTGAGTGCATTTGTGTCATGTTGTGCTCACTTAGAAGGCAACGCAATGGCAAACAGAGACAGAGAAACAAACGAACAGGATACATAGACCATTGATATTACACCAAGTCAATTATCTATAGCCTCATAGTTCATATTTCTCCATAAAAATTTGTTTTTTTATACCATTCTGGGAATCATTCAATCCCTAAATAGAGGCTTGGGGCAGAGAGTCAGGGGTATTGGTAGAATGATACAATAGATACTGAACGATGAAGACCTTTAAGTACATTGTTGATTTAATAAACTGACTGGTTGGTTTATATCATGGACATTGCCAAACAACATAAACATAATAAACGTTCATTCAATTCTTTCTACTATTACTAATACAAAATGTAAAAAAAATGTAAATAAATTGCAGTATACATGGCAATGGATATGTTACATGGAGCTGTTCTAAAATGTCCAGGTCAGGGTTACACTGCTCACACCCGCATCAACTTTATAGCTAATATGTACTGTACTGTAGCTTCATATCTATCTAGTGGGAGTGCCTACTCAACTATGGAGGAGCAAGTATCCTGTATCTACTGGCTGTATTGTCTGGCCATTGACATTATTAGATAACACAAAGGCAAAATAAATTATTGGTGAATGAATTACTGGTAAATTAACTCAAACTCAAATTATACTATACAAGTGTGATGAGAGAGAGAGAGAGAGAGAGAGAGAGAGAGAGAGAGAGAGAGAGATTGATTATTTGATTTCATCCAGGAGGAAGAGTGACCTAAGATAATGATACAGTAGAATGGTGTAAAAACAACCAACAGTACTTACTTTCACCAGTGAAAGCACTCTGATAATGGTTTGGCAGGCATACTATAAACATTCTATTCTATTATAATATGTAATGTAAACTAGCAGTAGAGATGATATAAAATAGTAGATTATAATATTACAAGTGTATACAAATACAAAAGCCTAAAAAATTATTTTTATATACAGGAATGACTATAAACTTTGACTAAACAGATGTGGTTTATTATTTAGAACAGCTCCTTGTTTATTGAAAAACCCCCCATATTGTCAGTTTCAAATCAAATGCCACATCTGATTGTGTCCCTCTTTATAATTACTAAGGTTGACATTTATCCAGATTCTTGAGGTTCTGCAAGACCTTCATATATAATTATTCTCGAATGTGTGTTTTCTGTTGTCATGGTTACAATGAATGAATGAAAAGTAATTCCCTTCATAATTTGTATCAACAAACACATGGATTTTGGATGGTTACTGTTTTTTCATAGCAGTCAGAAACAAAATGTCAGAGCCAGATGAATAGTTGGATGAACGTATTTTCTGTTGCGACTATAATGCACCTTCTTAGAAAGGGATATGTGGTCTTGCAAGTTTTCATTGTGTCCCAAAGAATACCATTTTAAGTTATAATTCATTTCAATTATATTTGAGCGTAGGCTCGAGGCTGCAGGGCAGGTGAAGTGTCAAAGAGAGCCAATTAATTCATGATTTATATCATTTATTCTGCTCTGCCAACCAAATGTGTTTCTTATGAATTCCATAGCAATTCTGACCACAGGCCAGCTAGCTAATTCATGTATCATACAGCCTAGCGAAAAACTTCTGAAGAGGTGTACAGGTAGTTAGCATATAGTTCTATGGTAGTTTGCCTGGGTATTGTGAAGCCAGAATACATCCAAACCCAGAGGACAAATCTAAATTAAAATGACTCTTGAAAATGGTGCAATAATTAGGTGAAAATTTAAAGATTTCTAGGCTGGGTTATGTCAGATGGGTGGATTTCAAGATTTTTCACTATGTCTCTGCTGCACTTATCTGGCAAATAAATATAAGCACATTTGACACTCCCACAACACAGAATCTAGCCATGTTGATAATGTATGTCATATCATGCAGCGTCATATATTATTATTATTATATGGCACTGCAGCAGGCTACGTTCAGCCCGAACAAAACGTAGCAAAATGGCCACCGTATTTAAATGGGAATTGTTGAATATGGTTGTGTTATGCATTATTGCAAGGACATTGGTCAGACCCAACCAGGGTCTACAGTATATAGACTTTGCTGCTGCTTGGCTAACACCTGACACACCCACCAAGCAAGAGAAAAAGTATACCTCAAAGCCTGTTGCACACCGTTTCACACCGGTTTGAGGAATAACATTAGTCATATGGTTTGTATCGTGGCAAAACGGTGCACACTTTTCAGACTGAAGGTTTCCACTTTAAGTTCAATTGCAATGCACCTAATCTTATGCTGCCCTCTAGCTGGTCAAATTATGTCACAGTACGCTAACCATTTCTGTTCAGTGCATATGAATACTGCTAGAACTGAGTGTTTCAACAGATATTTTGACACACCTGTAGCAGCAAAGTGTGATGTTTTCGGTGCTCTTTGTGAACTATAAGCACTCAAACCTGTTGCTCTGGCCAGAACTAACAAACAACAAATGCATTTGTTAACATAGTTCTGTATGCACATTTGAATCATTTAGGATTGCCTCTAAAAAATATGCATTTAATATCTGCCATTTCAATTACGACATGAATTCACTCAACAGGACTGACGCTCCTGCCATGACCTACAGGGGGAATTTAAACTCCACACGTGCATTTCTCAAGTTAACATTCCTCCAGCCGTCTCCTGGGCTCCCTCTGTTCCCAAGACGCCCTCCCCTGTGCTCTGTCTGCGTGCCTCCATCCCCTTTTTGTTTAATTGAATGTCGCATGCTTTTGGAGCAGTTCTAAAATATATAATGAGGTCATTTGCATTAGACTGCAGATTGGGTGACCTTTGCTTTTGCCAATAATTACTGTAAAGCTCATCTCTGTCTGTCATCACCGAGGATGTGGCAGGGACCTCTCTCTGCTCAGGAAAGGTTAGCTGCAGGCCTGCGTCTGGACTTATGAAAAGCCTGAGGAAAATGTCATTAGAGCGGAGGGAAAAGACACTCGGAATTAACCATTGGAATTCAATTAGGACGGCTTAGGCGTGTATGTGCTTTGGTGCTGACTTATGTCTGTGAGCCGCCCACGTGTTACGTATGTTCAGCACAAGACAGACCTCGTGGGTACGGAATTGTCCTAGAAAAAGTGAAAGGACAGGAATATTTTTTAGCCCTCAATAAAATTGCAGAATGTACAAAGGACACCCTTGGGGCAAGTTCTGTTGACACCACAGGCCACTTTGACTTTGCCAATGCCCCAAACAAACAGGCAATTCAAACTGAATATCAAACTATATCGATGTACAGCATGCCGCACAACCATGATCATAGGCTGCAAACACTATCAAGGCATTTAATGGCCTTAAAACAAATTGTGCTCGACATTAACTTGAGTGAATTGCAGTGGAAATGTTACACTTTGTTCTCCTTCAACACTGTGTTGTGGTGCCTGTTGTTTCATTTGCATGCAGTTAGCGGTTGACATTGTGCAGTGAAACGTGACTACACTGTTACTGTAGCTCCCTCTTCAATCAATGTGCATTGACCCTTTAATTACAAAAAAAAATATTATTTATGGTTTAAAACCATTAATAATTCTGTTAAATCCTCTCCGCTAATGCTAATAATGCCTAAAAGCTGAGTGGTTTAGACCAAGAAAGCTCAACTGACTTTCCCCCCGCATTATAACACTGAACTCGGCGTGTGCCAATTTCTCACAGCGTGTCCTTCGTCCGTGCACGAGCTCGCTCGGTCCAGAACCAATCACCGGTGGGTAAAAAGGCTAGAAGATTCTGAGGGGGGCAGAGCAGAGCACTAACGTGAGTGGCTCTGTTTTGTTCTCTCTTGGCTGTGTAGTCGCAGCGGCGCGTCACGTTTCACCTGCCGGACGGCTCTCAGGAGAGCTGCAGTGACAGCGGTCTGGGGGACCACGAGCCCGTAAGCAGTGGCTCTCTCCTCACACAACCTCTCCCTCTGGTGCAGGCACAGGAGGACTTCTACGAACAGGCCTCCCCCGACAAGAGGACGGAAGCAGACGGAAACTCGGACCCCAACTCTGGTGAGTGTGGGCGGCTATTTCTCCTCTTGTACACCTTCGTAACCCTTCGTGACCCCCCTCCCCTCCTTTTTTTTATCTCATTGTTTAGAGGTTTTACTCAAATCGCAAAAAAAAAAAAAAGAAAAATTAAAAGTATTTTTAATATTGAACGATTATTTCAAAAGTTCTGGAGAAAAAGTACCAATTTTACATAAAATGCCAGTGCACATATGTGCAACATCTCAGCACTACTCAAACTATATATTTCATATTTTCCTGTATATTTTTATTGGCTCAGGTGGTGCACCTGGATTCCATTGTACTGTACACACCAGTATAATGACAATAAATATGTACTATATTCTATATACTATTCTAGGCTATATTCTGAAGAAGAACAAAAAAGACAAATAACATCAGCCTTTTAATAGTACTGCATATATGTGTATTAAAATTGTGCATTGGACATAAATAACAAATCTCTCTCAGTGTGGGTGTAATTTCTCAAGACTGTAGGTTAAATAAAGTACATATGTAATTGTTTATGATTATCATAGTTTCTTTGAACCAATAGCATTGATAAACAATTGCGGTCCACACAAAGGAGCAAATAGCATTTCATTTGCATTACGTGATATGCCACATAGCTTTCTACTGGATAAGTGAGCAGGTCATTCATTCCTTGGTTAATCATCCAGACTTGTTCATTCCCACTCCCAGGAGCCACCTGGGTCTCCCATAGGTTCCTCACCTATTTGTGAAACTCATTTGATTTATTTAGAGATGATTTCCCAGTTGCTCGGCTGGAGATGTTAACTTCACACTATTTCTAGTGGGAATGCACTCTTCCGACCCAGTTTTTCTCCTTTTATCATTAAGAGGTGAAGCACACAGGAAGATCAAGCACATTGCCCCGAGGTCGCTGCAGCATCGCCTGCAGAGGGGCGGAGCATCTCATGTAGCACAAACACAAGAGTTTATAGCATAAACTGTGTCTGTGATGTTATACACCCACTTAACAGATAGGGCAGCACGTCCCAATGCATCCTTGGTTTTTGCCATTGAATGTAGCATTTGTTGCGCAGGTGGACATATCTTATTGTGACTTGTATTCAATCATTACTGTATTAGCATTAGTAAGTTTGTGTTTGTTACTAGCAACCATTTATACTCCAATATGAAGACATGGGATGTGCAGGGCTGCAGCAATCACAGTGCATTCTGGGTGAGTGCAGGAGTGATTATATGACCGACAAAAAATCCGTCCACTATATTAGTGCATGCAGAAATGGGTTCTTTCCGCAAAATAGTATTCAAATGTAATACTGTCTCCTGCTTCGGGAGTGATGTGGAACTGATGATGTATGTTAGTTTTGCACACCAGTACATATCACCTTATTTGTAGGTATACAATTTAAGTGAATTTAACATGTACAGTAGTAAACCTGCACAATGTAGTAACTTGTGATAAGAGTAAAATGTGTCCAGTCACCCCAAATTTTAAGTCATCCCCATCATCATTCAGAACAGTATAGAACATTTCCTCATTAAGCAGACAAGGGAAAATGATTACTTTTGCAAAACCTTTGTCGTCTTTAGTAGTGGTGAGTAGTGTTTTAGCTTGTGAGATTGAAGACCAATGAATCCAAAAAATTATTAACTTTTCCCATTGATGGCCAAGCAAAATTGAGAAGAAATTACAGCTGGTATAACATCCTATATGTTATACTTAACATTACTACAGTATAATATATTTTTCTATGGCACATCTTTATATATTTTATCTGTAGGACTCAAATCTCAAATACATAATTTGTACTGTACTGGCAGTCCATAATAAGGACTGCCAGTACAGTACATTGGTCCCATTGTAGACATGCAAGAAGTGAACATAAGATATCTGACTGCGAAATATCAACATTTAACAATAAATAAATAAAATGGCCTTGATATGTGCAATTTAAGCAAAAATAAAATAAAATGAGACATTACAATTTCTCATAAAACTATCTTCAAAAACTGTTACGAGCCAGGTTGAATTTATTTGTCACCCTCCACATTTTACAGTTTCTAGCTTTGTGTTGCATATTGAATTAACCTTTAGAAGTTTAAAAATATATTTTATACTATTAAAAAAACTTTTTTATACTTTTAATATTTTTTTCTTTTCTTCTCATGAACAGAATAGTACGGAGCCCCTTAGGGGAAAAGAAAAAAAAGTATAATAAAATATATATATAAAAACCAATAATAAAAAAAATTTAGATAAAAAATTTAAATCAACTATAAAAAAAATAATTTGTGATTTTTTCCAAAGTTAAAAAAATCAAAGAAATAGCAGGTGAAAAATAGCAAAACAGTAAGAAATAAAATATTGTTATGAAGGGATTTTTTTACATTGTCAAAAATATAATGGCGAAGGATTTTCTACTATTTTTATAACAACAACTTAGTATTCACTAAGTACCATTTACCTCAGTTTCATAAACTATTTTGTTGTATGATTTGATAATAAATGACAGATCACAACAAATGCAACACCTGACAACACACAACAACTGTGTAAATGAATCACATAATGTAATCAAATGGAACAAACTATTGAATATTAATACGTTAATACGTACCCTAGTTAACTTTAGGCTACCGTACAGTAATTTGCAGAGCTAATGATAACAGCACTGACTACCATTTAACAATTTAACCCTGTTACGGTTCTTGATTAGGGCTAGAATAACCCTATGACACTTGATTTAATTTGCCAGATTGGGCTAGTGTAATTAGGGATTTTCAGCTAAATAGGCTTTCATATTTTGTAAGATATGTTTTGAAACTACTGTAGTCACATAGTCAGTTTTTACTTACTGAAACAGGTCCATCCCGCAACATAAGCTAGCTCCAGCAGCTAGTGTGATAAAAAAAAATTCACCTAGTGAAGGAGAAAAATTTAAATCTCCTCAGCAATTATTTTTTTGTTTGTTTACTTCATAAAAAAAAAGAAAATCCTTCACCATTATATTTTTGACAATGTTTAAAAAAAAAATTTCATAACAATATTTTATTCTTTTTTCCACCTATTCTTTTATTTAGTTTTTTTACCTTGGAAAAAAAATCCCTTCTTCACAATATTTTATTTCTTACATTTTTCTTTCACCTGTTATTTATTCAATTTATTTAACTTTGGAAAAATAATCTCTTAATCACAATTTTTTTTATAGTAGATTTTTTTTTTACTGGGAAAAATACATTTTCATCACAATATTTTATTTCTTACAGTTTTTTTTTATTTGTTATTTATTAAAGCAATTTACCTTTGGAGAAAAAAATCCCTTAATCACAATTCTTTTTTTTATAGTTGATTAAAAAATTTTACTGTGAAAATTTTTTTTTTTTCTTATTGGTTTATTGGTTATTGGTTTATATATATATACACAAATTCCCAGACTTTTTTTTTCTCCCCATGGGGCTCCGTAGAATAGTCATGCATTATTATTTCATTTTCAAAGAGACTTCCTAAAATAATTTTGCAAAAATCTTAAACAGAACTTTTTTGTAGACACTTTCTTGTAGACATTAGTAAATAATGTGAAAATAAAAAAGAAGTATCACCCTTATAAAGGTCACATTTCATTATTCATGCTTACTTCTGTTTCAATGTTGTTTTATACATTCTTATCAAACACTGAAATAACATGAATTAAGAGGGATGTAGGTATGATTATAAAGATTAATACAGTATGACAATATGGACTCTGGTTGATAGCCCTGCCTCTATACAAGTTTAAAGATTTTTCAAATTTTACACAGCGGGCAGGCTAGGCGGCCAAGGCAGCCGAGGCAGACGGATTGGGAGGCGATATGGCGGGTGGGCGCAGTCCCAAGAAGTTTCCCACTTATGTGCACCAATCGAGAATACGCTTGCACGCCTCCGATATTAAATTTATTTTTTTATTTAAAATTTTGAGGTGGAGGCATGGTGGGACATACTGTACACATTTGTCTTCTTGACTTACAGGCATGTAAACTAGCAAGCAGCATACAGCCGTACCAAATAACATTTTTAATAGGATTGTCATAAAATTTGCTTTTACCTTACAGAGAGAAAATGTGCAAAATGCTTTTACATATTTATTGGACATATTCATTATTTTTAAATTGTGTAAGAAAATGCACATGCTCACCACATATTTGGTCATACATATAGACTAATTCATAAATAAGGAAGGCTAGGTTTATCTAGACACCATTAACAAATCTATATCTGCGTTGTCTGTTCTGTTCTCATGGTTACCTCAAAATGAGCCGCATTGCTTTCGCAACTCTGAGCAGTATATTTGCCTTTCTCAATAAAGTGAATCCCATAACATGCCACCAAATGGTGGACATTGGTCTTTACACTCTTTCATCTTAACTTTGTTGGGTCTAGACGGTGTTTTGAATCAGGTGAACATTTGTTGCTTTGTGTGAGCTCCTTTTGATATGATATAAGAGACTAATTGTTTAAGTACTGAGAAGGAAAGGTGGATATTTAAAATATTCATATCCATTCGCAGTGGCTGTGGGGGTTGGTATTACCCAATATCTAAACGGAACATTTATATGAATGATTTTGCATTCGGTCATGATTTGAGTAATGTATTACAAGGTAAACTACTTAAATGCATGGTGCAAAGAGGAAGTGACATTCACGTCCTGCAATCCTGCTTGTATTACTGCACAGCGGCGATATTCTTAGGGGGAAAATAAAATTACATAACAAGACAAATCGATCACAGTGTCACGTATTCTCCAGATGAACATACCTAGAGTGATTCTGTCAAAAAAAGTACATAGCTGAAATTA
Source organism: Amblyopsis rosae (assembly GCA_025399935.1). Taxonomy (NCBI): domain Eukaryota; kingdom Metazoa; phylum Chordata; class Actinopteri; order Percopsiformes; family Amblyopsidae; genus Amblyopsis; species Amblyopsis rosae. The sequence goes on from JAODTR010000018.1 coordinate 1,464,642, forward strand.
TCTTAGTGATTACTGGCCACTGACGTCAATCAGATGGCATGTGCACAGTTGATAGTATCTGCTCTACAAACAGGTTGAAATAACGGGGGGGGGGGGGGTAAATGAGGTTAGAATGTAAATAGGCCAGGAGTGAGTGAGAACATCATTTAAGACAAAAAAGAACATGAAACTGAAAATGGAAAGTATACAGTACCTTTATCTTATACAGCAGTACATTATGTGTAATACAGAACATTTCACATGTTTATGCAGCAGCCTGCACAATGGTTATTTGTTATAGGGCATTTCGGTACATTCAACAAGTATTCAAATTGTATTCATTTGGCAGTGACTAACTGGCTAATGCATCAACAGAAACCCATACAAACTATGCAATTGTGTGACAGGGCATATTGTTTTAATTAGTTATTTGTATTAACAAATAAAACTGCTCTATCTCCATCATTGGATATACACAAATCCTTAGTAGTATAATTATAGCATTGCACATTGTTGTTTGCATTAAAGTAGATATTAAAAGCAACCATACAGTACAGCATACAGTTTACTGCTTGAAGATGAGTGATGTTAGAAGGAGCAAGGTTTACAAAAATGTTTGACTCTGCTATTTATACAGCTGGAGACTTGTTCAACCAACCAAGAGATGAGAGAGTACAGAGGTGGTTGAAATAGCCCAATGTGACTGGGAGGAATACTGACTTGGAAGATGGGGGAACAAAATGCTCAAAAAGCAAGATTGTTATGTTCTCTACCATGAAAATGGAACCACTTTAAGCATTAAACTTTGATGGGCATGTGAGGATGTATAATATCCCCCTTGTTAAGATCTTGTACTGTGTTCAGTTCTACACTTGGTCTCACACTGGCGTGAGTATTTGAAGGTCATAATATCGTGAAACGCTCATCTCAATTAAACATTCACATAATCTTAAATAACGTATTTAAACCATGTTTGTGCTTTGGTCGTAAAATACTTTGTAGCTGTGGTTAAATGTTAACTAGCTGGCATTAGTTTTCAATGTAATATCATTGTCAGTCCATGCAGATGTGAGGAAATGAATTTCCACTTTGACGATTGATCTATAAAAAGGAAGTATTCCTTAAATAGTACAGTATACGGTACACTTTAAAGTATGAATGATGGAAAAATAAGCAGTATATTATTTCAATTGGAAGTTTCACTACAGCATATCTTCACACAGCTCTGTCAAATTTATAAATTGTTTTAAAATAAAATAAAAATATGAACATAGTTACAGATACAACTATGAAATATTTAATATACATTTTTTTTACAGATTATGTACTCTAGTAGCACAGTTGTCAGTCAATGCAAAAATGGAACTACTGTACTGTAAAAATATAAAAATAAATAAATTATACTATTAGTTGTGGAACATCTCAATATCAAATTCTATAGTTCAATATTGCTAAAATACTGTTTTTATTTTGCACCAGTCTTCTAATCTGTACTTTTTGGTTACTAATATGTCTATATTCCTGTATTTGGTATTTGTACTGTATAATTAGAGAAGCAATGCTAGGCTGGCCCAAATACCATTTTACAGGCTTTGAATTCTCATTGGTATTTCCGAACGAGTGTTCGAACACTCATTCTCAAAACTCATTAAAAACTATTGTTTCATAAGACCCGTGAAAAATGCATGGGCGTAACATACAACATCAGAGTGTCATCTCCCATTCCCTTTTAAAATCCAGGTGTGCTTGGACCTTGGCGGACTGCTACTATACTGGCCGGTTGTGAAAGCGCATGAGAAAACCATCTATGGCAAAAGCGAGATTCCATTAACTTTCCTAAACTATTTTGATGTACTATTATGTATTTTGATGTATTATTAGTGTGTACTATGCACACTAATAATATTTTACATGGTTTGTGTGTTCCTTTGTGTACCTGTGTGTGTAATAAGCAGAGGGTACGCACAACACCATTTACTTTAGACTAGGTCTTTGCTGATTTTGTTGGTTAATACACCCAGTTGACATTCTGTTACGTTCAGTAAACAATATAACCCGAAAAAAGTTATTTAATAATTCAGTATGACTGAAATATATGTCAGCTCTGGACAAACCAATTAGCTTTTTTCCACGCGTTTATATTTGTCAAATGAGAGAGAGCAGTGTTAACATGTCCACTGAATCACTAAACTGCCTGCCAACAGCAGTGTTTTCCCTGCATCGCACATGGCTAGTGAGCCACTATTCATGATAAAGAAATACTAGCTTGTCACTCATTCTAGCAGCGGCAGACAGCTTCAATAGTAGACAGTCAGTAATGCTTGTGAAATAGGATGCCAAAGGCTGTGTTCTTCTGGTCTATAACACATTCTTTTATGTAGGTTAGGCCTACCTGTACTCAATGTTCATCCATATAACACATCATTACATGATCTAGGAATCCAGCATTGAACCGTTGGGCAACATTTTACTTATTATTTGCCAGATGTGGTGTGAAATATGTTTAATTACCAGCCAGCATCACCCCTGCAATGGCTGTGATGTTTCCTAAAAGGGAATACACACAAATATATTTAGAATGTTTACTACGTTGTGGTAATGTGTGTGTGTATACTATATATATATATATATATATATGTGTGTGTGTGTGTGTGTGTGTATGTGTTCATGCGTGTGCCTGTTTGTGCATATGCCGCATACATCTCTGTCTTCCTGATGTCCAAATCCCATTGTTGGAAGAGCAGCTTGCAGGACTGGAGTAGCTAGCGCCCCGGACCAAGCCTGTGGCTGGGTGGCATGGATTCATAAATCAGGGTGCAGCGTTAATCTCTCTCAGGTATTGGAAAGCCAGCCCTCTGTAAATATGTTGCCCCAGGATACAATAGGGTTTAAAGGATTTCTGTCTCCAAAGAGAAATTAGGCAGTGGCTTCAGAAGGGAGGTAAATGGAAATGTCTGCTGGAGCACACAGAGAATGCATGCTGCTGCTGCTGCCAGCGAGTAAACATTGTCTTCTGGGTAGCCTCAGTCATTATCACGGGAGACGTTGCCAACATATAGGGTGGGCAGAAGACAACTATCCTCTATGCTGATGATGATTAACAGTAGCAAGGCAGGGAAAAAAACACAAGATTATAGTATTACGTATGAATTCAAATTATTTATGACATGAACTAAGCGGACTAATTAGAGTGGCTGAAAAAGACCTCAGCAGAGCCTCCACATTGTGTTAGCGAGCTGTGGTTGTTCCGTGTGAAAATGATCTCAGAATAGATGCTGCATCAGCACATGCCTCATTTATACTGTATGTTTAACTCACAAACAAATGTATTCACAATTGACTGCAATACAAAACCTATTTGGTTATTTTTTTCCAGTTAGATCAGTAACACTTTTAGTACTGTACATAAATGCCATTATTTTTGCATGATCATTTGTTTCTTATGATATAATATTGGTTTAGAAATGTTCAAAGGACGAGCTGTCCACTGGGACTCCTTCTTTCAAGTGTTGGCTTTTAGGCTCATTATTTTAAATAAAAATAAAAACGCTTCCAAAAGCGATGAGAGCACAGCACTCAGTGCCAAGTGTTAGAAGTTAAAAATGTGTCAGCTTTCATCAAGCTGACACAACCGTGTGAGTTAAAAAAGTTGTGAAGAACCTGCAGGGGCCATGACCCAATAATCCATTTGAAAGCTAGACAAAATAAAATGCACGCACTCATACAAATTGAAAGGCTTATTATTAATATTATTATTAATGTTGTTATTATTATTAAAGCTGGTGCTCTATTCCTATATAAGTATAAACATTGAAATTGTTGATGATCCAGGATGATCCAGAAAAAATTGGGGAAGGTTTGCGTGTCATGCCAAAATATGTCCACCTGCTGAAAGCCGCAGGAGTGTGTGTGATCACAGCTTTATTGCACCACCGATAGGCAGATATAGCCAAGGCTGTAGTAGCTGTGGTACTGTAATAGGTAGCCTATTAATGCCTATGCAAAATCGCAATGCCAACGACCAGTTTCGGTTTCAGATCAAATTAATCACACTCCTGTATTGGGTAAAACCATAACAGGATAGGTAACCATTTTTTCATTCACACTAGTCTTGCATAACAATACAGTAACGTGTGTCGTGTATTCCTTGTCTACCACCACCGTAGGCCGCCATGGGGTAGATTACGGTGGCGCTTACTGTCTTTTTTCACAGGACACTATAACGCTAAATAAATGCTTGTTCACCCATAGAAATGTGTCATTAGATACGCTTTGAGGAGGCCAGGATTCCAACCAGATACCCTGACAGACTATTGTACAGCAGGGAGCTCATCATCCTCTTTCCAAACCGAATAACATTCAAGATAACGTTATGGTGGATTAAAGCTTGTGGGAGAAAGCTCAACTGAACGCAAGCAACATCAACAAACAAGGCTGTATTCTTGAAGGTACAGTGAGATGTAGTTACCATTACTAGCTACATACGTAGCTGTTGCTGTTTAATGCTTATTCTGTAACGGCCAGAATCCGAATACAGCCAGTGTTGGATCTCATGTGAATACTGTTCAGTATATCCATGATTAAAGAAGTAAATGCATCTTTGTAGAATGATGTTTGACAAGGTAGACTAATTTGGCAAGAAGCAAACTATAATATTAGGCTATTAGGAATACAAGATAGAATCTAGTTACTCCTTCAAAAAGTAATAATATTAATTTACTCATTACTGGGTATTAAAAGTAATTAGCTATATTACTACTTACATTACTATACTGTATTACTTTACAATCACTACCCTGCCTCGCCACTTCCGAAAAATGTTAACCTGTGTAGCCAGCTCATTGTAGAATTGAGGCCTCTTTATTGGAACAATAATTATCCTTAGGAGTTAATCAGCCAAAGTGAAAACATTACAGCCTCTCAAACCAGATGACTGGACAGGTTGGTTCAATTAGCCTACCCTTTTTCTGGTCCTAGTTTTCTAACTATTAGTTACTTGGATTAGTAATTGCACAATAGTATTACTGTTTTTGAAATAGTAATTAGTTACCCTACTAGTTACTGAAAAAAGTAATAATATTATAATAATAATTAGTTACTGTTACGCTATGCGCAGGTGAGTGCGAACCCCCAGAGAACAGGCTTTAGACCATAGGATTTTATGTCAATATTTTAATTGTACGACAGACAAATAGCAGGTA
>JAODTR010000018.1:1479469-1506602 GCA_025399935.1 Amblyopsis rosae
GGCATGCCTGTGTCAGCAGGAGTAGACACGCCCCCTAGCCACTACTAACCCTTCAGCAGTGCAGGATCCTCACAGTTACCGCCCAACACTGAGTATACCATAGAAACCTATCAGACGTAAATTCATGTGCTTGTAGCTATTAGATGTATTTGGAAAACATACGTCTAGTTTGTATTAATATTTCAACGCCTTAGTGTTTTGGCATATAACCAATATTTTCTTCCCCACGATATAAAGCAATAATAATAACACAAAAAAAATGTGCATGTGTCTGAAGTGTGCCTGTAGGCCCCTGATACTGAGGGAGGCTTTGAGTGGTGGGGGTGGGGGGGTGGGGGTAGGGGTAGAGAGAGAAAGAGAAGCACAAGACAGTATTTGTGTCGAGACAGCAACTTAAATGGGTTATTGTAGCATTAAAGTTCCACTCTTACAGGGGTCCTTTAAAGAAACCGTGAGAGTCCTTTCTAAGAAAATTGTATCTTCAGAGAACGCTGCACCTTAACCCTGTTGAACTGAATTGGGGGAAAGGTGTGTGTGGGGGGGTAGTGAGTACTGTCACAGGGACTAATCCCCCGCAGTGTCCTTAAAGCCAGACTCAGAGCAATACACCAGCGGTAAGGAAGGAGAAGGGAGGAACAGGAGGAGAAGAAAGACACTTCTGACAAACTGGAAAATGTGATGTTGTCACCGTGATAAATTCTTTCAGACATCCGTTCAAACCAGAGTGGAAACTTAATGTGCAAGAAGTGTACGCACTAGCTACTGCGTGCGGTCGTGTGTGTGTTTGTGCCGGTGTGTACAGTCAATTTCTAAACGAAACATATGGTATGTAACTGGTACAGAGTTCCTCCAGGACTCACACCGATGCCTCCTTGTTAATTGCTGGAATTTGCCAATTTAGAATTTAGAGTGTGACACTGAAAACTCCAGCAGGCGCTTGGAAGGTGTTGGTTGTAAAATGAGTAGTTAATACATACGCATGAGACTACGGACTATTAACATGTGAGCGGAACAGAGTTCTGGAACCGCATTCACAAAGTGTTTCATTTACCACCTTAGTTCTCCTAAGGCTGTGAACACTAGGTGAGGATCTGGCCAAAACCAACCCAGATTTATAGATACTCTATATATTGCCTCAATGTTTGCTTTCTTGTATGCTTTAGCCTACTTTTTGCCTACTTGAAATGTAAGTAGTGCAGATGATGTTGCAGTTTTACTAGGTATGGCCATATTCTGCCTTAATAACAACTACATGTTATCCCTTTTCATCATTTTTCAGTCAAGTGCAGGTCTAAGGTTCATGCTGGATAGTGCATTATATAAAATTCCTGTGCATACATAAGCCATGAAACTAGATTGCATGAAGTTTCATGGCAACATGACGTGAACTTGGATGTTGTGATGAAGAGACAAGGAGAGAGTCGATGGTCACATTGTAAGAGGTGAGGAAGGAAATAACATTGAACGTAGATGTACTGATGACAGGTGAAGCAAGATGAGCAACCTGGGGGATGAGTAATTACTCTGAGAGCAGGATGCATGCTGGGTAGCCTACAGCAATATTACAAGGAAATAGCAGATACAGTATGTCACAAGAGAAAAGCTGGCATATAAGATTCCTCCCTTAAACTGGTATACAGTGTAGCATGGGCGTAGATTTCTTTTGAACACTGGGGGGGAAATATAAAGCAGGGGTTCTTGGGGTCATCGCCCAGAACATTTTGAGAATCAAACACTCCGCATTCTGGTGAATTCTTATAGAACATTTTGTGCCTTTTCTTCATCAATGTAGGATAGGAACCATGGCACAATTCAAAATATATGGAATATAATGCAGTAAGGGTTATCAAACGTATAGCTTTAGGCATAGGTTTATTTCATATTTTTCATATTAGGCTAATGTTCAAAAAAATGTCTGCATATTCAAAACAATAGTGTTTTGAGATGACCTAGGCTAAAGTATACTGCAGTCAAAAAGGCCAACGACAGTAACTACGTATCTGGTCAAAATGTTGTTATTACTTAAAATGTACTTCTTGACATATGCTTTTCTTGTAACAAAGTTTCAGAGGTCAATTTGTTTTTATATCGGCATATTGGCAAATGTTTCAGATTTATTGTGAATTATTCCATTTTCTTTTCATATTTTGCACAGCCTTTTCAGATTGAAACAGTGATTGTGCAGCATAGCATGTGTGTAGCATGATCAGTGACCTTGACTGAGCCCTGATTTGTCCACAATTTGTTTTACTTGGGTTACTACAGTATACTGACAAGCTGTGTCAACAGTTTTAATAGGGGGAAGGTTTAGGTGACAGATGTAGCTGATAAGTGTCCTCATAGCTCTTAACCTCACTTGATTGCCAATGTCAGGATCTATTAGGTTGGATTATGCAAACATCAAGCAGAGTTTTTTCAACTTTCTTTGTGTAAAAGGCTTACTTTGAATAGAAGACAGCCTGTGAATAGCATATATTATGTACAGTATACTAAGTAAGAGAAAATATTCAACTTTGACACATAATGCCAACAATTTAATCAAATACCTAATTTAATATAGACAGGAATTCCCATTTCTTTTGTGCTAATGTCTGAGAGCCGTGAAGGTTCTCCTGACATTGAACTAATTACGACATGTAATTACAGAGAGAGAGATTGGCGATACGGTGATACTTGTTTCTCGACACTTTAGGGGAATTGGTATAGGAGGTGCTTCTCTTCGCTTACTACTCTCAGCTGAGCTATGGCATGATATCAAAAGCAAAGGACCTAGGAATTAGATTTTCATCAAGTGTAAATAGGAGGGGGAAAGGGAAACCAAAACAACTGCCAAGTGCTGTGCATTCAACTTGCTCCTAAACCAGGAGCGACAAAATGATTCTTGTTTTCCTAAGAGCTCAATGAAGGCAAATACATGTCAGCTCAAACAGACGCATCTACGTAACTCACACTTAATACACAGATGCACACGTACAAATGCACCATAAGACACGCACACACAGACACACACACACACACACAGACAGAAGAAAACCTCTCCATGCAATTTATGTGTGCATGCTCATCTGAATAAGCAAGGTTTTGACATTCACATCTGTTCCTTCCTTCCTTCTTGCATCGGGGAGTACAGAAACTTCTGCCAGCAACTATGGTACTATATGAGTTCTGCTTACTGTATAATAAATATAGTGGGGGTGGAATCATGCCACTTGTCTACTGTCCCCTACTGTGTCCTGCCTCAGCCTTAACATTGCGGGCTAATCCCTAGAAATGTCAGGCAGAGCTTTGAGAGCCAGTTGTTGCTTACTGCAGTGGAATTTGCCACTGTAGGTGAGATGGATTCCATTTAATCTAACCCCCATAACAAGCTGCAATTTTGCATGGTAGACCATATTAATCCATATAAAGTGTTGAAAAGAGCTAAAGTTTTAGAAGTGAATCTGTAATACTGTGCTATACGTTTCAACTGACACCAATATTTTCCTTATATGATCAGCATTTTATACAGAAAATTCTGAAAGATGCATGCAATACAGAAATACACACACATACACACATACACAAAGATACAGTATACACATACAGTATAAATAGATGTGTATAAATATATATATAAGACAGGATTGCTTTTAAGTACTATTAAAATAATAAACAAATATAAGGTAAGTCTATCCAGGGCAGGTTTAAGAGCTTTTACCCAAGACATTTTGCTTTTCATAGGTCAAAGTTTAAGTCAAACTGTAAGTACTTAACGTTTATGTTCAGAGAGACTTAACGTACGCATAAAATACTATAAACATGCGGGTCTGCGTTGTTAATGTCATGTACGCTGACATGCTCAGCATTTATAGTTGTGCGGCCTAGTTACATTGGAATTGTTTACCGAGCATGTGAAGCCCCACATATGGAAATGATGTCCGGTTAAATCGAATGTAAACCACCAATCTCTTAGTTACACCAACATTGACCATGGGACATTGTTCCGATTGACATTAGTAGTAGCTACTTGTATTTTTGCTTCACGAACATACGGGACGTCCCCTAGTCAAGTTGCTGAGTTTAGTCTCGGTTAATGTTAATGTTATAAAATAATGTTTACTCATGTCATGGCACAACAGGCTTGCATTCGCAAGACAATTGTTGCTGGCTGGTAAACACCTCCCTGTTCACCGTCCAACCAACCATTGTCTCATGCGGTTGGCGAACGTGCTTTTAGATTTTGGAGCTTGTGCACATGGCATATGCAGCCTGGCTCTACGGGCCCGTATGGCTCTGTGCAGGATGCGCGCGCCCTACGCAGAGACGTTGGACATTGTATAAGTACAAATCATGGTTTACACCCTATACTTTTTTCATACATACTGTAGGTTGTTGCTTTCAACTAAAGCACCCTCTGATCTCACTAATGTTGGTACTAATGAGAAACTATATTCATTCAGGATCCAGGGTCAGAATGGGTTGGTCTGTGTCCAAGGGTTGAGTGCACTATTTATATCCATGAGTGCACCGTGCAAGTCTGGTTGATTACACATATGGTTGGCAATCTTAATCATATGCCCATTAAAATCTGCATTAAAAGTGTAATAGCTGAAGTCTTAGCTGAGTCTTATAGCTGAAGGCATTCCAGGGGGTGCATTTTGAAACATAAAACTCCCCATCATTGTGCTTGTGTGTTACAGCAGGCCGGCAGAGAAACACCCTTCATTTCTTTCTCACCAATGCTGCGCAGTCTTCACCGTAGCAGAGATCAGAAAGCCGCTTCTTCTTTTTGTAATGCTTTCTAATTCTCACATGAAAGAGCTTAGCTAAATGTGTGCGTGAGCCGGTACACCTGTTCCTTGTGCCGACTCAATCACTTCAGAAATGCCGGTATTGTACTCAGCCTTCCAGTGACAACCGCATGTCATGTTATGAGATAAATATATTATACAGTTGAGTGGTGAAGTAGGTGTTATAATGTCATTCTCACGCATGCTCTTCGGCGTGCGTATGTGCACACGGTTGTGCGTTGATTTAGATGTAAGAGAGAGAAACACGTTTGAGTGCTCATAGGAGTGTAGCTGACACAGTGTTTATCTTGCCAACTAGGCTGTGTCCAATTAACTGAGATGGATCATCTATAATGCCATCTTATATTTTCTGTCCACATCGCCACATCGTTTATTCAACGACCATATAACGATGCCTACCCACACCTCTACTCCTTTTACAGCAATAATAATAAACAAAAATACTAAGCACTAATGTATGTGTAATGACAGCAGCGTTTGATATTACGTGAGACTAGAGAATGTTAGGCTAAAGGAAAATGAATCTCAGCCCTTCCTTTCAAAGATGTCACATGCTGCCCACTCTGCATGACGTCAGCTGGTGTAGGAGTATGTTGCGTAGGCCTGTCACCTATAGGCACACTGTTGACGTCAAAGTGTTGACATTGAGCAGCTTTAAAGAGATGTGTATCTCATGACACAGTGACAACGGATTGAAGTTAAGCACAAATGGGCACATCATTTAAATTGACGCCTGCTAAGTGACTGCGTTTTGTGTTTACCCCGGTGCCATGCTGGAAATACACAATACGGATCCTAGTAACGAGCAGCCTTGTTCTTTCTGTACTAGTGAAATATAATTACTGTAGTTTGGTGAGTACTTTTTGAGTGAGTACTATTTTATGAATTTGCCAATGATTTAAACATGTGTCAGATAAACTTTTGCTTCTCAAAGAGGATAATCCAACCTTAAATTTAGGGTACTCGCAAGACGTTACGTTGTTTACAATCTTAAAGCCTCAATATCACTAGAATATGTTAACTTCAGAAGTTCATGTTTGAAGTTATAATACATATTCTAAACCACATTATACAATCTGACCAGAGTTTTCTTTAATATGGTAGCAGCCAATGAGCAAAGAGCTTTTCACACATTGCTGGATCCCTAGTGTATTAATTAATATTTATATTTGTCCACTGCCTCAAACTCTGCCTTCATGCATTTATTAAATTATCATGAGTTTGGGCTGAGGCGATACTGGGTGCGAGTACTGTACTGTGTGTGTGTGTGTGCGTATGTGCGTGCACACCCCGCGACACTACTGGCGCTCATATCCGTTTATCAAACAATCCCACATAAAACAAACGAGAACAATCCAGAACTATTCCTAACAACAGCAACATCTGCACAATCTGGAAGGCTGTGAAACGAGTGGATGTTTGTGCCAGTTCATATGTGTGGATATGTGTGCACGCAGGGCATTAATAAAACCCTGCTTTTTTACCCATTCATTTACATAAGTCAGTGATGCAGAGAGCTCTGCTGGCAGCCTGGACCTAAACACCCATAGCTTTACAATCCCTACAATTAGGGCCAGTCTTGTGAGGCATCTGACAGTGTGACCAGGAGGTGTGTGCTACCTAGCGCCTAACACAGCTACTGAATGTGAGGCAGCCATGATAATTAGTGTTCCTAGCCAGGAGCTCCTCGCTGGCATCTCGCCCCCTCGCTGACCCAGGGAGATTGGAAAGGGGCCCAGCAGTTCCCAGAGGATGGAGCCTGTCAAGTTCGTCACTTCTCCCATGACATAGGAGAAAGCAGGGGTGGTTTAAATGCCAGACGGGACACACATTCGCCGAGCCTATCGGCCCTTGCCGGAATCCCATCCACATCTCACTATCTGGTGTCCCTACTCTGTGGACCTTGAAGCAGTGCTCATGCTTATAGCCTGGTGACGCTTAGCCGGCTAGGACAGAGCGAGTGGAAGAGCTACTGACAGCATTAATTTGTGGCATGATGCTGAGTTCTGCCACAGAATCAGTTTATAGCTGATGTACAACTGAATGGTGTAGCACTCTATACAGTCCATGAAAGCTAATTAGCTTGAACAGATAAGTGATGTCCAGGGGTGTCAAAGAGCAGTTTTTCTTTGCATCAACAAAAATGTCTCTTGCAATTTGTCACTGCTATTAAAGCACATTCTCTACAACAATGACATTAATAGCAATACATCAGTGTTAGTTTCGTGTATCTTAGAAATAAAAGTATGCATATTATTGTATGCTTTACTCCAGTGAAAGATACAGTGTAGAAGTGTTATTGTATTAAGTGTTAAGTGTTATATTGGCGAATCGCTTGGTCCACTTTTGTTCCATGTTTGAGTTGCTGTCACAAGATAAACAACACAACACAACAGGAGATTTGGTAAACGGGGGAAATGGGTGCTACACAATAAGCCATGGCTAAAACAGTGTCACCAGCACACAAACACCTGCCAATTTGGTGTTGAACATTACAAACTGTATTGTCTATCATAGCTCTTAGCAACAGTGACAAGCACAACAATTAGGGCTTTTTCATGTAGTCAAAGTCAGAGTTTTCCATGCTGTTGCATTGTGTGATTGTTTTATAAATGATGTGAATGGGATTTACATATTTTTCAGGCAACATAAGAAAGAAATTGAATAATTGAAAGGAACTAATTTCTGTCTGACTGATTTGTGTTTGGACATCGTAGATTGGTTGATGAGTGTAATTATCAAACTCTTCATCAACATTCATATTTAAACTCTGCAACAATTACCGTTTTCCAGTTTCTTAAAAATATATACAATTATGAAAATAAGTGAAAAACAATGATTATTTTGGGTGACTATCGACTGCAGAACTGACACTTTATACTTTGGCAGACTGTCAAGGTAAATTGTCAATCTACTTTTGACTTACATTGAGGCCAAGGCTCCTTGGCACCAGGCTGATGTTATGAGTGTTACATTAAAGGGCTCAATGCTCTAGAAATATAAATAACACTACATCATGTTTGCATAATGATTACCTTCACCATCGTGGGCATTTCCAATAAGTCATAGCGTTTATAATTACATAGTTTTTGACCCCATACACACCATTGTGTGAAAGGTAGCACAGAATGTGTCAAATCCCTCAATGTTTCACAGAAAGCTGCAGATGTTTGCGTCCTTCCTGCTAACGCTGCTAAAACTTCTCAAGCACATGCATCTCTGTGAACCACCGATTTCCAATTTGATCTCGTCATTCCATAATGGCCCCGGCATACTTTCCACGTCGGCGCATGACGTACATATCTTCATGCATACAGTCCGCGCGGACATGTGCACATTGAATGTGCATGTGCGACAGGCTGAAGCCCACTAATGCCCTACCAAGCTCACAAATGAGTGTTCTAGGTAATCATAGTTATAAATATCGATGATTTCAAAGCAATTTTTTTCTTATCCAGAAATAGTCGACACATCCGCGTGAAGTATTGGAACAGCCCGAGCCCTCGTCCTCATCAACGCTGTACGAGGCCATGCATTTGGTAGTATGCAGAGGCCTTAAGACTATACCACTGGTACTCATGCTTCATGTCAATGTCTTCTGCTTGTTTCCTGTGCAGCGGAATGGTTTCTTGGCTGCAACACATATCATTTCATGTAAGACCTCTTCATACTGGACGTTTGAAGCATGCATGCGCTATGGAACCGTGCAGGTGCTGGGCTAGTCCGTCACCTCATTACCTCCTGTTCCACATGTCAGTGACCTTTAAGTACAATTTGACCTTTAAGTACTGATCAGCTGTTCAGTGTACACTTAAAATATATAGACTAACCACTGTGTCTGTGTTACTGTAATGTAGCATTGTTGACACATGTATCTTAGCTTCGTATATGCCTGTCTTTCTCCCAAAATCAATTGTTGAATATGACCAATTGTTTGACCATGAAAATACTATTTTATATTTCCATATATTTTCTATAAACTATTCAACTGACTACAGTATGTGTTTGTTTAAACAATTATATTTGTAATGGGAAGTTAAATCTCAGCTTTGACAAAAAATGGCTGCTTAGAGGGGAAATTAAGTCGAAGTGTAGCAAAAAACATGATGTTACAACAAGAGCAGCAGCTGGGGTTTACAGAGAAGACACAGCGTAAGCCTGCCCTATCAGGAGGGCCATATGTGCCTTGGATAGCAGCACCCCAACTCATGATGCGGAAACACAGCAGATGCTTGAGCGTACTTTTTCCCTTTAAAAACAATGCTATAAACAATAGTAACTAAGATAGCTGAGCCCACAATACATTATGTGGAATAAGAAACAAATGCAATATTGTGTTGCAAAATGCCATAATAATGGCATTGGGCAAGGTACTGTAGACTGCTATATGTGTAATATAGAACAGCTGTATGCACTTAAAATCTAGTTTAGAGAATTTCTGATTATTCTGAGATTACAGCTGAGCCAATTTACAATTATTGCTTCAGATGTATCAAATATCACTCTAAAGGGGTATACTGTATATCGAAATACACCAACCCGTAGTGTCAAATCCAACACATTACTTTTGTTTTCCTATTCCAGTGCTATTCAACTCCGGCCCTGGAGGGCCGCACCCTGCATGTTTTAGATCTCTCCCTGCTCCAGCACGCCTGATTCAAGGTTGTTAGAAGCCTGATAACGACCCGTTGAATTGAATCAGGAGTGTTGGAGCAGGGAGAGATCTAAAACATGCAGGATGCGGCCCTCCAGGACCGGAGTTGAATAATCCTGTCCTATTCTAATACAGAAGATTTGGGAAAGGCATAAAATTGACAGCGAGTCACAGATGTTGACGATTGCCAGTTTACCGCCCTGGGGGTCACATGATCAGCGGCGATGGGACGTGATATGGCTCACTTTGACTAGAAGCCTTTGAAAATGGGCTGCTGTGACCTTTCCCTTGGGTACGTGAGCTGTCTGGGCTGTGATAGAACAGCTGATGCAGCTGTTTGTACTGTGGCACTATTGCCATTTGCACATCTTCAACACCCATAACCTTTTCTGCCAGAAGCTCTGTTATTCAGAGTTGTCGTGCGTATGACTGATAGGCTAAGTGTGCTATAGGCATTTCGGTCTGAGTAACCTCTATGCATCAATGTGTCCGCATGGGGGAAAAAAGGGCTCTACTCATACTCTGTACAGTACATCAGAAGTTTGTATCTTCGCCCAGAGTATGAAATGTTGTTCACAAATCAGCTTATCAGCTTTCTCTAATGGAAGCTAGATGGTGTTAAATGCATGCAGCATCCTAAAGTGGTGTTTGAATTATTCAGGCTTTTCAATAGCCCCCACCGCTGTGTGCACAGCACATTCTTACTGCACCAATCACCACGCTTCACACTTATCCATGCAATTGGTTCTGCCCCTATACCGTGTGAGCGCTTGTGCACTGTTATGTCTCTGCCTCTTACTCTGGGATGGAAGAGTGGATGCATGTGAGATTACCCTTTGGGGACTTTTGCTCCCTGTTGAATTAGGACTGGGAATAATCAAATGCTATGAATTTTTATTCTTCTTAATCATGCAAGGGCTACGTGGAAACAGTGGAGCCAGAGTTGATTAAAGTGCAACAGAGATTCATTGAATATGGCTGAGAGCTCCAAGCAGTGTTTTAAATAGCAGTCCATTTAGCAAAATGTTATGTTCTTAATGGGAAGGTAATACGATCATCTTAATCTTTTATTGTAAAAAGTAGGGTCATTTCCTGCCACGGTATATCCTTTTAAAGAGAGTTTCTTAGAGGACTGAAAATTGGAGAGAAGGGTAAAACTATAGTAAAAGCAATAAAATTTCAGTCGTGGGTTCAATATGTGATGTATGCCACAATTCCAGGCTGCGGCTTCAGGGGTGGTTGATTATAGCAGCAGTAAGAACCTGAACTGACATTTAAAACGTATTGTTCTGTGGAGGTTGTGTCCGAGAGAGGTAGTTAAAACTAGTGAAGTCACCTCTCGCTATACAGCTTCCTGTGTTACAGACAAGTGGATACGGCGCTTTAATTTGCAGCGGGTTAGTAATTACATTGCCTTAAGGATTCATCGTGGAGAGTGCAAACAGCTTAGATGACAGAATAGCCCCCAAAGCTATACACGGTCATATGCCTCACCGTAAGTGGAGGGTATAAATATTTTAATCAAATTCCGATCATTTGGCCCACTGCCTTATCTCACAGGGAGACGTTAATTGAAAATAGCCTTTTCTGTTTCAAGTGGAAATCACTGGACATTTGTTAGTTCCATGTTCCCAAATTTGTAAAGCAACTTTCTTTCTTGTTTCACTGTTGTTTTGTATTTCCGTTAAAACATGGACGCGATCTTTACATGTTGAAAATGACAGTCAGTGGTCACACAAACAGAACATTGTGTATTCTATCATCAACACGGAGCGAATTGCACGTAGGACTGTAGAATCTACAGTAGACATGTTTGTATACTGATTAGGATTTAAGGTGGTATACCATAAAATGCTAATCAGTTACTCCCAACGTGGAAATGAAGAATGAAAGAACATGCAACTGCGTTGGAGACATTACATTTCACAACACTGTTATTCCCTTAGAATTCAAAAGGTGGGCGACTCATTCAAAGCAGGCCGACAACATAGTTGTTACAGACCTGTGCAGTGTCTTGGGACAGAGTAACACGCTGTTATTGGCAGCGCTGTCTGGGTGCATAGACCTTTTGATGAACAGTGCAATCAGCCTCAGGCCACATAGATAAAAGATAAAACTATCTTAGATATTCTGTTTGTTTGAGTCTCAAGAGATTGTGGTGCTAACGATGAAACGTGTTCTGGTGTAATTCAGATGCAAAGACCAGAAATAAAAGAATATATATATATATATATATATATCAATCATATCTGTTCAAAGATAGCAATGCTTTTCAATGGTGTGCCCAGGCACATGTGGAGTCATGGACTTCAGATAGTTTATGTGATTCTTAAAGTAACATCCAGTGATAGCAAGTACATATCGGCCAATATACAGTATTACTATAATATGCTCTCATCTGGGAGATGCTTTCATGGAGCCCTTGAAACATCAGGCAGCTTTGATCTGGTGTGAATTCTTAATTCCACTGCCTTTCATTTAGTACATTAAAATGCCTTTTCTGACCATGTAATTGACTCCATATGGAAACATGTCTGAAATGGCTATGCTTTTGTTAGGGAACCAATGTCCATTACCAGTCAAGTGACCCAACATAATTCTTATAAGGGTTGTTGGACTACACAGAAAGCATATTCAGCATCTATACTATTGTCAGAGGTTAATATAATCTGCTTCAATGCTTGTATTCCCCAGTTGTGCTAGTATTTAGGGTTCACTGTTGTGTATCGGTGGCCTCTGTGGCCAAAATGATCATACAACTGGGGTTAATCTAGTAGGCCTTGTTATGGCATCAGATGAAGGGGAGGATTAAAAATGTAGCCCCTTGATGTCCCCTTGTGTTTGCTAATTAACTTGTACAGAAAGCCTGCTCAATCCAGCCCCATATCCAAATTGACCTTTCACCTCTTTCTTTCTCTTTCACTTTTTTTTTTTCTTAAACTCTTGACACTTATTGTCGTTTACTCAAGGCGCTCGGCTTTTAATGAATTTTGGTGGGACCCAGAGGGCAAGTCTTTAAAGAAATGCAATTAGAAGTGTCAAAGGCCCCCGACACAACCTCATGTTCTAGCATTTACACTTAATTACTGCTGCTTTTAATGTATTTTAGCCTGACCAAACACCTTTTTTATCTGGCCTGACACACATTATTTAACTTGTCCACCTTTGACAGTACATAACCGTTTATGCCTACATTTCGAATAATGTATCTGTGATTTTCTTTTATGTTCTCCGGGAAGCAACACAATGTGAAAGAGAAACAAGTCAGAGTACAGGATGTCCTCTTTAGCTGAAACAAAATTGTCATGTGGCCCTGAAATGAACTACCTTATTTAAATAGTACCTGGTTTTAGTTCAATACTGATAACTGAACCTGGAGCAGGTGCTCAACAGGTTCATGTAGGGAAAAGAAGATCATGAGAAGGGGTTGTCATACAGGGGACAGACGCGGGTGACAATCTTCTAAAGAGAATGAGTTCTCCCATTTCAAAGGAGGACAGGGAGTAACTCTGCTATGCTGACTGAAGGAGGAGAGGTCACTTGGCTGGTAGGGTACCAAGAAGTGTTGATGAGGTCACCGCCATGAAGGGAGAGCAGGAGAGCCAAGTGGAGGGTGGAGTCAGCAGTGTTTTGCAGTGGATTATATTAATTGAGTAAATACAGGGCCATTCAGGGACTGCTTTGAAAGGCAGGACCTATTTATAAAGGACTACAATCGTGTTTCTAGCCATTCGTTATTAAAGTGTGCATTCTCTGGTCGCTTGGCCACTAGGCCACTAGGTCCTAACCTGACACGGCAGATATCTGTGTCTGAGACACATCCGTATGGGAAGCCGTCCATTGAAACTGTTGAAAAATGGCAGGAGCTTTCAAAAAATACTTGGCAGGTGATTGGACGTGCCTGTGACCCAGCAGAGACTGTTGTTATCTTGCAGTAAAACGTCGGGAGAAGAGTGAAAACATATTTTCCATTTGAGAAAAGCCTTTGCTCATCTAATACATTCTAATAAAACTGATGCTATATTGCATCATCTACAGTACTACATTAACCTCTGTAGGACTTTTAGTGTTGTCATATTTGAGTTGTTTTTAAACACTGTATGTTATGTGTGTATATGTGTTGGTGCATGTGTTTGTGCACTTTGTCCAATAGTTGCTTTTCAATTTGGTCTGTACTCTCTGCTCGGCAGTACAATTATGGATTTTATAGCGATTAGATACAATATGCAAATTCATCTTAAATTGTGTTTACAATACATTATGTAAATATCTAGCCCAAAATGTGAATCTTTTTAAAATACAACTTGCAAACAAAATAATACAACATTTTATGAAGAACCATTTTAAATTATTTTCCATCACATTTGTTAGGAAATACATGTCTTTTTGTCTGTATTTTACTCTTTCTTCATGGATGAGATTAGGATTATCCCTGTAATTCTGATTTTGCAAGATATACCAAATGTATGGTTTGCGTTCCTTTGCACAGAAGCTTTCAATTGAAACCTATTTTCAGGCAGTGTCAACAACGGGTGTAAATCAAATAATGAGCAGTCAACTGGACATAAATCAGATAAAACAAAAATTCAGATATTGCAAGATAATTGTAAAATAATGCACTTTTTGTAAAATTCACCAAATATCTCATTGCATTTAACCCCTTGACGCCAATTGAGGCGTATTTTCACGACATCGCTTCGAGTCTGCTGAGACAGCGTATGTATTCCCCCAATTACGGTTTTTGCATGTTCAGTGCACTGCTTTCTCCTAGGATCGGTCCGAGTGGGAACTATATCCGGTTCAAGGAATCTTATTTTTGGATCTCTCATGTGCGTATTGAGCCTGTAAATATGACAAAATTGTGCAAAAGAAGTTAAGTTGTTCTAAGATAAAAATATATGTACCATATTATTGTTTGCTTCTAAAGATAACAATTTCGGAATCAACCTAATCTGACTAATATTTTTTACGTTATTTGATTTCTGTTTGTCGCTAATTCGCTACATCCGTCCAGAATGGCTACATTCGGCCATAATGGCTGGAACCCAAGCCAACCGTGTTTTGAGTACTATATAAAGCGAAGCAAATTGTAGAGGTGGAGCATGCAAAATTGTTTGGCAAAATAGCCAGGTTAGCTACTGTTGCTACAGTAGATGAATGAATGTTAACATTCATCTTGAATGTTGTCCTACTCATTCATCAAAAAATCCATCTCTTACAGTACATCAATCTTAATTACTACATGTTCTCATGTTGAGCACAATTCTTGATTTAGCATTCTGATGGAAGTCAGCATGGTGAGAGCTGAGAGTAGTTTTTAATTCATTTCTTGACATGTGGGACACCCACCCATGACCAAGCAGAGCAATATCATTAAGGCCTTGGCAGGCATCCTGTGGCGACATCTCCTCCACACTCCTGCTGTAGATAATATCCCAAATGTATTCCTCTTTCACATTTCATATTTACCCCAATATCCTATTCTGTTTTCCCTCTCTTCCTCTTCTTGCCTGCTTTCATCTCAGTCTCGCCCCTGTGTCCCTGTACGCCCCCAGTCTCCCGGTGTACGCCCATCCTTTGTGCCCAGTGTGCCGCCGAGCGAGGTGCGGTGCGGCAGAGCCGTGAACCAGAAACCCCACATTAACACTGGGACTTCGCCCAGAGATTATTTAAGTATGGCATGCCTGCCAGGCACGGCTCCTCTCTGTAATCTCTGTAGCCCCTTGAATAGAGTAGGACTGGGAAAGTGGGGATTTGGAGGGGGTTTGAGGGCTGATTGGCTTCTAGAATAGGCACAATCTCAATATTTCAGTGTCAAGCGGGGTTGGATTTAGAGGTGGGGGTGATTGCCAAAACGTGTCACAGAGAGATGGAGGTTAAATCCCTGGCAGAATGATCCTCTTCCTCTTAGTTAGCTATGTATCCTTTGGAGGTTTGCAAAGTAATTTAATTTGAGGTAATTGTAGCGAGGATCCATAATTAAATGGATTAAAATGCACGCCATTTATAGATGGGCTAAAGGAAATGAAATGACAAGGCTGCTGGCGCCGTTTCTGTTAGCTTCCCCCCTGTACATCTGTCCTCTAACACCCGGCATGCCGTGAGTCCGCTTAGATTTGCATCACTCCGTGTGTCACCGCATTCAAATGTACGATTGTGGATAAAGATGTAGACATAATGACGCCGTAATGGCGCCGTTATGAAGCTAATTAGCCATAAGCTCGGCTACGGTTCCGACAATCGCTTAGGAGAAACTAAGACAATTATGGTGTGTGCATTTTGGGTCTTTTCAGTTTTAATGCCACAGGAACTGTCCCCGTCTCACAATTTTCCGTTCAGAAGGCGTGTGTGGGTGTGTACGCGGGTGTGTGTGTTGGTAGGAGGTGTTCGGCGCAGACCTCCCATAGCAACAGAGGTCTTGACCCCATCAGAGAGTCAGAGTGCCTGCTGATGTTGTGACATTGAGAGAAGAACACACAAAGCTACTCATCAAATGTCCAGTGAGTGAGAGCGCTGTGTGGGGGATGGGTTTTGACAGAGTGCCATTTACAATGTACTGGTCATTCGTCTCCCTCCTTCTGCGGATGATTGTGTGGTTGCATGTCGCCATGTGTCTGAAATGCTTTAATATATATATATATATATATATATATCTTTTCTTTTTTTATTGTATGTGTTTCTTTCATTTAATCAATGAATTTTAAATTGCAAATAAGTGAATATAAAAACAAAACAAAAAATAAACAATTTTTCATGCAATGCATTTGACTTGGTGGAGGTTGATGTGCTGCTTTGACTGGCACTGAGACATACAAACAATTAGCAACAAACTGTTGGCCAGACGATCTATTACTGAAGTAGACAAATATATGTGTATTGAATACAGTATTTATGTATAGAATGAATTAATACCAATATATATGCTGTCATTCTTATGAACCATGACTAGATATCCGTGTGCTTATAAATGCCTACAGTAAAATACTCTTCTGGGATCAAAATTTATTTCTTTACCTTGTCTTTGGCCCTTGTTTATTGAGTTTACACTATACTAAATGGGTCAAAATATGGTAACAAGCTACTCACATTAAAATGTTGACACAGTACAATAGGTAAGTATCATATGTCTTACCAATAATGAGAGATCTTGCTATTGCAACAGACTACATCCAACGTAACGATTCCACTGGCACGCAGCAGGGCCGCTATTTCTAATGTGGTGTGGCGCTTTACCTTCATCACAACCCATGCTGTTGTTGTAGAGACTCATTAACGCAACGAAGACAGTGGGAGTCATGGTAGCAAGCACAGATGTCAGGAATGGTGATCACCTGGCTTCTAAGCACTTACACGAGACAGCATTAAACATAGTCGCTTATCAACACTTCCAAAAGCCGATGAGGGAACATATTGTTTCCTTTTGTCTATGGACAGGTAAAGTTGTCATGAGTAGTATGGTTGTCACGATCATTTGTCTCTAATGCAGAAGGTAAAGTGAATTGGATCTGTTTCAGAGCTTTACCTTAAGCAGGACCTTAACAAGTTACATGTTCCATCACTCTACGGAAGCTAGATGATTTGCGGAGGGAAGAGGGATGATGGCGGAGGATGCATCTAACAGAGGTAACAGTTTCGATGTCCTTGACAAGTTCACAGTTTGCAGAGAAGCAAATTTAATTTCCATGGCTTGGAATTTCAAAGGTATCACCTGCTGTAATTGCTTGACTACTGGATCCATAAATCATTGTTCAGTAAGGTCATCATGTAATTTCTCCTCTAATGCTGGCATTTATTTTCCATGCGTCCTCTCTTTCTTCTCATTTCATCTAGCCAGGTCATTTGAAAGATTAATTGCTGCCATCTTCAAAAACAACAAATTAGTTTCACACATGTACCCACATTACAAATGCGAGTAGCCACACATATCAACAGCTAAGCATTCAAGAAGAATTTGCACTACATTGCAATTAGATGGAACACTACTTCATCATATTTACGCCTCAAAATGATCATTAAGAAATAACAAAAAAATACTTATATAATTAACTTAATATAAAGAAATTACAAATGTTTACAACCTACAGAGCAATGTTACATTATAAATAATACACATACCACAATGCTCACTCAAATGTTATTACATTTAAATGCTATTTGAATTAAAGGAAATATTTGTAGGATTTGACGTTCAGTCGGGTTATTATTGGTGCTTTGGGTTTTATTTATGTTTCTTGATAATATGGATGAACTGAATTATGTTTGCAGCAGTTTCTGTTCTCAATACTGTAACAACTATGCAATGTCCTGTACATATGTGTATAAATATCTCACCTCAGCCTCTAGCCAGATAGAGCGTGGGTGGGTTGTGTCGGTTACTGCTGGACATCTAGCACTCATTTAGGGGGCATTCACCTCCAAATAGTATCCAGAAATTATTCAGGAGAATGTGATTTGAAGCTTAATAGATGGCTATTGGCATGACAATGCCACAAGATGACAGTGCTTTTGAAAACCCCTATTGAAATGGCCTGATTTAACATGAAGCAAGTCATTCAAGTTATTCAAAATTCCAATAAAAAGAAACAGTCATGTATGCTGGTCACAAATCCCTCCAATTTGGAGGGAAACGTGAAAAAAGATGTTATCACGGCTAAAGGTCTTTTCAGTTGTATTCACATTTGAAATAAAGACATGAACATGTATAATTATTTTAATAATATACTGTAGCAGTTCAGATTGCTACTTGAAAGTTCAAAGGATTCAAGAGTCTTGGCAAAAATTACATAAACACTTCACTTCATAATACAAGATATAAAACTGCATGTGAAACAAAATGAGGATTAAAGCACACACAAAGTGTCAATGGTGCTTTCAATGGTGCGTTAATAGTGAAGGGGGTGTTATTGTTTCCATATGAAATGTTGGCCTGTGAAGCCCACTGAGACTGTAATGTGTTTTATGGATATATAAATAAAAATGACTTGGTCAATGTATTAAACGTATATACTGACATTGATAGTATAAAACAAAACCCATTTGTCCTCTAAATACGTACTCGGAATCAGGTCAAAATATTTTATTTTATGTGAATGGAAAATGGTAAATCTTTTTTTATGAAATAACTTAGGCTATACATATTTTGTTTGTCTGCATACTGCAACATAAACAACCATGTTTACTGAAGGAGCAAATAACCTAAATAAAAGTGTGGTATACGACGACCATGATGACACTCCATCCATCCCACTCACAGATGGAGATTGGATGTTGCATCTGAGTTGCACCACAGCCCTCATGCAATGATGTGATGGACACTTAATTACTTGGCTGACAGAAGTCATTTGCCACCTGTACCCAACATGGGTCCCCGCCAGACCCTGACCTCAACTTCCCAGATTTACGCACATGGCTTGCGTTCCACTTTAGCATGGGCGTAATATACTTATTTTAATTCACAGCTAGCATGGTGGCAAGCCTTTTTTACGTTCTTCACAATTATAGAGGACTGCACAAGGCTGTGACGGCACCCGTCCCGCTCATTGGGTGCCAGGTCATCCATATCAGCGCACGTGGTGTAAGAGCTTTGACTAACTAATTACCACCTCTCTGCTAACACCTCAACACCACCGCAGCGGTGCTCAAAGTTGAGGAGGAAGCGCCAACTTATTCTATCGGCGCTAATTTAGTGCTTGAATACCTCTCAAGATGAGACACATGTGGTCTGCTTAATGAATAGACAAAGGGCTGCAGACAGCATCTAATGCCATTGTGTTGTTATATGAGCATAGCTACAGCACGCATATGGCTCTGCACAAAAACAAACTAATGGACCTCCCATCTTGTCAAAGCACAAATACCAAAGAGTCAGAGAGAGTGCTGTATTATGTATGGTGTGCACTGCAATACTGTATAGCACTGTATGTGTGATACAGTGAAGCTTCAAGTCAAACCAAGCTTCAATTAATCTGAGCTAGATAGGGTTATCACAACCTTCTGTTGGTGTTACACATATTGAGCTTTTGCTCCACCAAATGAAAGTGAAGGGTTGGCTAGGCATTTGTCTTCACTGTGGCGTAAAGTACAGCATATTATCTTATCTTACTGTTTTCCCCCACTGCTGCAAACTGGACAGAATGTCAGCTACTCCTCCTATTGTCCTAATTTATGACTGTGTGGCATTTCCGGTGGATATTGTCATTAAATATTCTCTCATCTTGCTCACATATTTTTCAGGGTTTTTGCTGTACATAGTGAATCAATAATACACCTGTAAAAGCCCGGATGTATGTATACAGAGTGAATGCTTCAATACTGTATAACATAAATGTTGTGAATATGCAAAACATTATTTCTGCACTTAGTTATATTACAAGTTGTAATTTTTAGTGCCCTATACTTATGTTATAAGGCCACATATTTTCATGCATACTTTAAATTAATTTAATTCAGCGCACTTTTAATAGACAGCGAGGCGCCATCCTTTCCCTCAGGTAATGATGAATAAGTGTGTGTAGGCAGTGCATGCTCTGAAATTACAATTACTGCAGGAGAAGATGTACCTCAACACTACAATTACAGCGCTCTCAGGGGATTAACAAGGTTCTATTTTATTATAACATTTCTCTAGGCTCCAGGTAATGATCAACATGGAGAATTAAGTCTCTCTCGCCAATGTAGTACCCCTGGATATCCGTTTAACTCTCCCTCGCTCTCCCTCTGTCTCTTATTTCTGTCATTTTCCAATATTTCATTCACATCCCAATAGTTTTGCTATTACCTGCTAGTAATGCCTCTGCAAATAAGCAGGCATTGTACCTAGAATTTCTCTTTCCGGCTAGTGCTAATCTATGAGGGTCTTGCCTTTGTGCATGGGCTTTACTGCTAGAGCACATGCTTATAATAGCAGACAGCACTAATATTGAGAATGGTTTTCTCCATCAAGTTCATTGGTGATACCTTTTGCCACAGGCCACATATGTGTCATTGCTTATGCAAGTGCTGCAGGATACATATGTGGATGTGCAGTATATGGGTTTAACAGTTAATGGTATGAACTGCAAGGAGCTCAAATACAGTACTGTATATAGCGATAACAAAACTGGTTGAAAACCTGTGCTAATCTGAAGACATGTATATATACTTTTACTTACTAGAAACTAGTACAATAATGACAGACTTATCAGGTATTAGCAGATAAGATCCATACTGTGGTTATTCCAAAACATTATTTCACTGGTCTACACACAAAAACATGCATAGCCTACATGTTGTTTGTTATACAGATATACAGTACTACTATATACTACATGCCTTTGAATCTGATTCATATTACCTGACTCGTATTAGTGACTGAGTGATGCAAAAAAACACACAGCCTGTGCTAGCATGCACCGTTCCATCACACTCTGCTTGCTTTCAATATTACAAGTGAAGCTTTCCACTCTATACTATTACAACTACCATAGCCTTGTGAGACCATACTGATCTCGCAAGCTCTGCAGTTTGCTTTGTTTTGCACATCAGTCTGAGAACTCTCTACCGGCCAATCAGCATCTAGGTGGGTAGTTCAGTTGCTGACAGCAAGATCTGCCTGTGTTCGAAAATCACCCCCACGTGGGTTTGGTTCTGATTGTTTGAAAGCGGTCCAATCTTCTGCGAGCACCTGTGTTTGTAAATCACTGGCAAACATTTGCCGAAGGTGGTCCAATCACTTGCCAGTCATTTCATTGACACCTATTGGCACCGCTATTCATCATAAATGATTTTGAATGGATAGTTTCCAGAATGTGTTTTATTGAGTTGAACAAATCGTGCAGCTTGCAAACCAGAAATCCCTTAACAAGCACATGCATATACACAAATTGAAATAATGCATATATGCAATGATCTTTCATAGTAGTGTAATTTTGTATCTATCATTGCATTTTTACAGTCATTGCCAACAGAAAGTACTTGTAAATATATAGATATAATTTTTTCATTTTGACTTTCTACTCTGAAGTTAGGAGAAGATGGAAAAGTGAATATATGATAAATGAAAATCAAAGTGCTGTAACAGCAAAGAGAAAATGTAAAACATTGTTTTCTCCTGTGTCTATATACACACCAAAAATACCCACATGTTGTATAATAATGTCCTTTAGATCCAAGGGATTGCATTTATCCCCAGATGTGTATCTGAGAAAAATGCATTGCAGTAGTTTTCGCGGTTCAGTGTTGGTGCCCTGTGTGGTCAACGCGATCATTATCTGTACCTGTTAAGTGACTCCACTACAGTATACACAATAGCAGCCAGCCGATAGCAGCAATGATTAAAAGATCATGTTCTGCTATTGAATTTGAAATGGATTCCCTGTTTCTCAAGTGTCAAATTAGAGATTTGAGTTATGGTGGTTTTACTCTCTTGTGTGTGTGTGTGTGTGTGCGTGTGCGTGTGTGCGCATGTGTGTGCGTGTTTGCGTTCATGTGCGTGTGCGTTTGTATGTGCGTGCATGCGTGCAGGGGTGTTCTCACTAATTTGATATTTCAAAGCCAGTTTTAGCACATAGACGGAAATGTATTTCCCTGCATTGCACATCCCCCTAATCTGAAGTAGTCTTGTATTTTCCAATGATTTTTGACTACAGATTAACTGTATTGTATCCACCGCTCAACAAAGAACTAATGTAGTCTCTATCTATCTCTCTCTCTCTGGGCAACAATGAGATTACAAGGCCAATGACTCAACTGCTTTGAACATTTAGAAAAAGAGATGTAAGCATTTACAGATGACTGTTGTTGCCATGGGGACTGTGCACTTAGACTGTGATGCTGGGAGTGCTTTGCAGGGAAATTTATGTTTCCAACAGAGTCAAAAGAGTACATCTTTTCAAAAATAAAAAGTATGTTGCTGTTTAAAATATTTACCAATAGTTATCAATTACATCAATAAATAAATTCCTTTCCATTGCATTTGTATACAAAGGTACAGTAAGATAAGAAACAAACCAAAACTAGGCCAGACTCCATACAATTTGAAGTGGACATGGGGGTACTGTAGTATGTGAATAAGTGCACTGCCTTGGTATTTACTAACCATTTAACTAGCTGTCTGTTGTCATATAAAACTCAATTTGTGCATTGTGGTACACCTTCCTTCCTCTCTGCTAGAATCTATTATTTAGTTATTATGCAATGCTGCAATCAGTCGCTCAATACAGTACACCTTAGGCACAGGGTCTGCAAGTATACGGTCTAATTTTAAAATATTCTGTTAGTTATTCATTTACCAATGCATAGCATGTATTATAAAGAAGTATGATTCCTGTGTAGTAAACTTCCAGATTCCCTTGGAACAGCATTACACGAAAACTGTACAGTATACTGTGTCTGTTTATGTTTTTGTTTGTAAACAACATATACAGCACCAGTTACAGAAACCTGTACAGTATATCAATAGTGTTCTTAAAGCAACCATGATAATGTTGCTCGCACTGTAAACAACCTAACCCAGTTATTAGAACTGTTTCCTATCTGCAGAGCAATGTCTCCGACTCAAATGACATACAGTAGCAGTTATAACAACTCAAATAACGGCATTGGTGCACACCCTTTGTTTTTCTACAGTCTATGTGCGAACCGTGACAGGCAGCGAAAGCATCTCATTTATGGAGCAACGAGGAGAGTTATTTCTTCCCATAATGAAAGACCCCGATACGCTCGGTTGCTTAGACGTAAGAAAGCATCACAATGGCGGCTTCATTAAATCTGTCACTGAAAAGCAATCCAATGGCAGTTTCATACATGTACTGTACTGTACTCTCTTGAACAACCGCCGATGCGGCTGAAAAGTTTTTGAATAATGACGAAGTATGAAGGATGAAGTATGAAACAACAACGTAGTAATGCGTCTTTGTTCTGCGTAAAAATCATCCAAAGATAGCTGAAGAACAGATAAGTCTCATAATCAGGACACTGGTTTTCATGTTAACACTCCGTGAGAACCATTGTGCCTTTTACGTGATCTTTTGTGACTCATCGCTGCTCATATGTCATCCTTGCTCTTCATTTTGCTCCTATTTCCCACCGCTATGAACATCCTTCATTCCTATTCTCCTACCTCTCCTCTCTTCTTTATTTATTCTCCTGCCTCCTCCCCTTCACATATCCTCCCATCTAACCCGCTGATGTTACCGGTGGGATTGGTGTAGTGAATGTCTTGAGGAGCTGCTGCCTGGCCTTAAAAGGAGCCCTGGGGAGAATCTATCTTCCAGACTAGACGTCTCCAGAGAACCCATGCAGCATGCTGCTCCGTTCACTATCGTAGCCACCAGGCCCAGGGTAGCCTCGACTCTCTGCTGTACCGCCGGCCCCGTGTTTCATACGTGTGTGCACCGCGGCTGTACCTTACTGCGGCTGTCGCTATTATCCTACGCGTCATTGAACACTGCCCACCCTGTCTGCAGTCCCCGTCTGCAGCCCATTAGTGATTTTATATGCTCCCAGTGTGAGACACGCTTTGCAAATCTTTATGAATAAACGTCTCTGATGATAGTGATACTGAGCGGCTACTGTTCCTGGCTGCTATTCTTTGGCAGTATGCATACAGTATATAGATTGATCTGTGTACGCAAGATGTAAGGGGACATGAGATGGAAAAGTATAAGGAAGCCCAGTGCTGCTTCTAGGAGAATTGAGAAATAAGCTGGCGGGCTTATCCTATGGGTTTTGAGTGGCAGCAGGAGACTGGTTGGCACTTTGAGCCTTCACGCCGGACAAAAACAAAGCCTCATTTATCCCCAAATAACAACATCTGGGCACGCTTAACAGCATGGGCAAATAAACAAGCCCTATGGACACTAAATCCCCCACAATCACTCAATCCCCCTCCCCTCGCCCCTCCTAACCATACTGCAGGATGTGGGCTGTTTGGCGTAGGGGTAGCATCAGCGCTGCTAGCCGGCATCCCTATTAATTAGCCAGACGCTGCCTCATTAGCAATAGCCAGAAAACTAATACGTCAATACTCCCCTCATACTTGCAAAAATCTACATCCAAAAATGGACCTCTGTGATCCTTATTTAGACACAGAGTAGGAGGAGCGGAACATCGCTGTTTGAGAATGTTGTCTGTGAAAGTGCCCATTTTCCATTATAGCCCATGGCTTGTGCTCGTGCAGCTGCCACAATATTAAGATGACTAGCCCTGACCACATCCTAATGACTCCCCATCAGGCAGGGATCTAATGGCTTCTTTATCTTAACGTTATCCGTCTTTGTGGATGCTGGCACCATTTGTGCAGTGCTGTAAGCACAAGCTAGCACCATCTGACAGAGTTCTGAACACCTTGCATTCCTCAACACCTGTGCCTCGGTTATTTAAAGCACTAAGGGCTCTGCAGAGCATTCAGCTACTGATTATTCGTGTGTGTGTGTGTGTGTGTGTGTGCACTTGCGCATGTGTGTGTGAGTCTTTAAAGTTAAATTCTTTAAGATAAGCACTTCCGTGCACATAAAACCCAACATCTAAAATTATACTATTTATTTTATTTATTAGCCTTGCCTAGCCTTCACCTTTTGTGCGGTACCTACATTATATGTGAAGAGCAAATATGTTCTGTGTAAGCAACAACTCCCAAGTGTGTGCTGAGGTTGGTCTGCAAGATGACCAACACTATAAGACACAATAGCAGTAAACATCATAAGGCATTGCATCTGGACGAATGTACTGTAACAGTTCATAATCATCTCAAAGCTTTGTCAATAAGCTTTGGCTATAATTTACTGAGACATTTAGGGTTGGCCTTCAGTATCAGTATCAGTGAAGTTACATGCAATAAATGAGATAGCCCATAGCTTCTATAAATAAATAAATAAAATAAATTCGATTAATTCAAGTTTTCGTTTTTGAATGATTTGAAAAATTACTAAATCGATATCGTCCATCATACTGAAAATAATCGAGATTTGATTATTAGGCCAAATCGCCCAGCCCATAGCCTCTCTCCTTTAATACATAGCCATCTCCACTGTTGCACAAGAAAACATTTCATCTATAGAACTTGAGGTCAGCCTTTTGTAAATATAGGTCATTGAGAATTGGCGCTAACCAGCCATCTCAGGGCCTGGAATATGAAGGGTGCTGCATGTCAGACCAGTGGAGCACAGTGCTATTGTGTAGACAGGTCAACTTGCCCCGTGGCATTTTACACCTAATGGTGTGATACGTAGTCACTATTTCGAGTACACGGACAGGACAGTATGTGTGCAATGTTGTTATGCTCACGTTCTGCTTTTGAAAAACAATCCTACATTCTTCAAAGCCATTCACATACCTTCTACAGTAGAGGAAAAAATGGCTTACTACAGTGCATACTGTATAATTCCATTAGTGGTAATGGAAAAGTAACTTGAACTGCAGGATAACAATAGTGGCTCACTGATATTCCATGAAACCTTGGCTCACAATTACAGTGTAGCTGCTGCATTGACATATAACCTACTGTATGTTGCTAATTATAACACTAAACATCTTATTCACAATAAATATGACTGCAGCACTACTACATACCACATTATTAACCATTGTGTTTGCATTTTCAAATGAAGAAAGGAACATAATTTGTACTTATTTATTTAAATTTTAAAGTAAAAGGAAAACTGAGTGGAATTTGTAATTTAATGTTAAAGAAATATTTAATAGTGGGATTTGAGAATGTGTTTCCTAAATTGAATTATCCATTCAACATTTCAACTGGGCATTGTCTTAAAACATGCTCAGGCAGCAGGTAGTTTTAGCAAGGCTGGTTGAAATTGCTGTCTGCTGCCCACGGGGCCTCTGATTGTGCCAATCTGCATGTAAATGGTCATGCAGATTACACCAGGGAATAGAAATAGAAATTCCCCTTGATTAACAAGCAAATGGATAGGCATTGTTAAAATGTGGTGCGGGAGGGTTGGGGGGGGGGGTCAGGTAATTCAGTCACAAATGCAGACATTAGTCAATCATAATCAACAAAATAGCAATGTGAGACAATGCCACATACTGATCAAATATTCTCTCCAATCACCAATCAAGGTTATTGTTTGCATGAATGATATTTCCATTAGAGTATTAGTGTCTCATTGGTATTCAATATTTTTTTTACTGAACATCATTATATTGGTGGTTCACACAAACATCATTTTTACATAATTGTTAAATGTGTATTCATTTATATACTATATATGAGATAAAGGACAAAACATAGATCTTTATAAATAATTTATACTTATAATATTTTACAACTACATTAGATTCAAACTGATATCAAATTGATATGTCCAAGAGACACAAGTCGTGGCTAATTGCTTATTTAATTAATTGCTTTCAACTTTCTTAGGCAAATAACCGCACATTCCATGTAGTTCAGTATGTTTTAATATATAAAACACAATACATTGAACAAAAGTTTACAATTTCTAAGAAAATAAACAAAAATAAAATCTTACGATGTCAGTAACTGACCAAGTTGACAATAACTGACGGGGTTCACAAATAAGTGATGGAGTTGATAAAACAATTGACGGTGTGAACAATTGATCAAGTACTGTATACTGAGATTTATCAGTCGAAACAACGGAGTACAAAGTAATTCAAGTCAAGTCAATTTTATTTATATAGCACTTAATCACATTGCAGTCTCAAAGGGCTTTACAACCTACATTTCACA
>JAODTR010000018.1:1519925-1548688 GCA_025399935.1 Amblyopsis rosae
GCAAAGGAGCAGCGGCTCTACTCCGAGTTCCTCACGGATAGCTGAGCTTCTCACCCTATCTCTAAGGGAGACGCCAGACGACAGCCAGGGAATAATATAATGTACATTTTTTTAATGTAATAGACATTACGTCAAGATTTTTGACTATGTCTCAGTGTAACATGTCCCACATTTCCCCCACAAACATACTATGTGTCACACATTTGATTTGTTGGTAAGTAATGTATTTAGGGAAACTATGGCAAATCAGTTAAATGGTATACATTTGAACCATTACATATTACATAAGTTATGTTGTAGCATAATATTTTCTTCATGTTATGCGATGGAGTCATATACCTTATCCTGTATAATTTGGCATTGTTTTGGATTTCACTGAGAGTTCATTAAATATCTCGTCTAGTTGTATTTTTAACCCTTGACATCTTATCTATAAATAATAGGATCTTGCTAAATGTGTTTTCTTTTTTTAACACTGCTCAATGCAAATCGCTTAAACGCATCTATACACTATTACTCTGATAGAAAATGCCAGGGTTTATGAATATGCAATTTAAAAATACCCTTATGCCTTCACACCCCCAATGTGGTTACTTTCAGTCAACACAATATCACTGCAAAAATATTAGGCAGCTTCTTGTTTATGTGCGTGCAGTTTCAAGATACTCCTATGTGATTTGCATATCTTTTTATTGTTGACAAATCGAATATTGTAGGTGGTTAACACATTTGAACCATTATTTATTCAAATATGTTAATAATGTTGTAAAATAATGCTTTCTTCATGTTGTGTGATGGAGTCATCTACCTTATCCTGTATAATTAGTCATTGTTTTGGATTTCACTGAGAGTTCAATAAATATCTAGTCTGGTTGTATTTTTAACCCTTGACATCTTATCTATAATATATAATATATATCTTGTTTAATGTGCGTTTTATTTTAGACTGTACAATGCAATTCGCATAAAAGCATCTATACAGTATATGTGACCTCACTTATAGTAAACACCCTCCAAAGCAGGAGAATGTGCACTGTGCTCTGGTAAAGACATTTCAGTCAAAACAATATGCAGCTAAAAGTATGCCTCCATGAGCAATCAGCAACAACTAAGTCATGCTTTTGAATAACTATGCTGACATTTACAGACTGGACACCAGTTTGTATTTAAGAAGGCTGTTAGGCTATTCGATTTTTTTTTTCTTTTTTTTTTTCTGCCAGCCTAACGGCTTCTGCTACAACTTACTGTCAATATAATTATATTAATGTGTGTCCAATAGACCCTATAGTATAGTGTATGTGTTAAGTGATGAGTTTCAAACTGATCTGTCTCTCAAATGCATCTGAGCCAGTGGGGATGCTCATACACTATAGAGCCTAAAGTAGCCTAGCATTACTGTGAATGCATTAATGTGCATTAATGTGAATTGCCCAAACAAGATATGTGCATTACTGTAACTCTGGCTTGATGTTTTGGTATAAATGTTAATCACCAACTGTGGTCATGGAATTCTGAAGTTATCACAACATTTTAATGGGACATTTCAGGACAAAAGGCTGCATACTGCATACATCTATAACAGGGATGGACAGTGATGTAGCACATACACTATATTAACAAAAGTTTTGGGACGCCTGCCTTTACACGAACATGAAAGTGAATGACATTCCATGATTAATCCATAGGGTTGAATATGGCGTTGGCCCACCCTTTGCAGCTATAACAGCTTCAACTCTTCTGGGAGTGCTGTCCACAAGGTTTAGCCTTATGTTCATGGGACTTTTTTACCATTCTTCTAGAAGCGCATTTGTGAGGTCAGGCACAGATGTTGGATGAGAAGGCCTGGGTCGCATTCTCCACTCTAATTCATCAAAAAGGTGTTTTATCAGGTGGAGGTCAGGATATCAGGCCAGTCAAGTTCCTCCACATCCATGTCTTTATGGACCTTGCTTTGCATCATGTTTGAAAAGGAAGGGACCATCCCCAAACTGTTTCCACAAAGTTGGGAGCCTGAAATTGAAAATGTCCAAAATGTTTTGGTATGCTGAAGCATTAACAGTTCCTATCACTGGAACTAAGAGGCCAAGCCCAACCCCTGTAAAACAACCCACACCATAATCCGCCCTCCACAAAACTTTACACTTGCAACAACAGCCAGTCAGGCAAGTACCATTCTCCTAACCCCCAAACCCAGACTCGTCCTTTGGATTGCCAGACAGAGAAGCATGATTCATCACATCAGATAACTCCACTGCTCTAGTGACCAGTGGCGATATGCTTTACACTACTGTATCCGACGCTTTGCATTCCACTAGGTGATGTAAGGCTTGGCTGCAGCTGCTCGGCCATGGAAACCCATTCCATAAAGCTCTCTACGCACTGTTCTTCAGCTAATCTGAAGACCACACAACATTTTCTAGACGTCTGTAGCTATTGACTCTACAGAAAGTTGGCAACTTCTGCGACTGTGTGATTTTATGTGGCCTACGACTTCGTGGCTAAGTTTCTGTTGGTCCCAATCACTTCAACTTTGTTAAAATACCACCAAGGAAATTTCACAAATGGATTTATTGCAAAGGTGTCAACCTATCACAGTTCCACACTTGACTTCAGTGAGCTCCTTAGTAGAAGCAGTCAGCATGCATAGGTGCTTGATTTTATACACCTTTGACCATGGAAGTGATTGGAACACCTACATTCAATGTTTCGGAGGGGTGTCCCAATACTTTTGGCAATATAGTTATACATTGAGACGTTGCAGTACTGAATATCTGTTTGATATTAGCATTCCTTATTTATACCAAAATACGTATAACTAATAAATGACGCATGCAGCTGCCATATAAAGTGGTAACATATACTAAATGAGGTTATATCACTCAGCATCTTTGACGTAATAGAGATATCTTATCAAGACTGCATGTTTGCACAACCTAAAATTGAAATCAAAATTCCATTTGACCTGCATCACCATGACACATAAACTAATGCCGGTCTCTTCACCTTTTGACAGAATTAAAATCATATTAGCTGCAATTGTGCTGGCTTTTGGGATTATTTTATAAGAAACCCTTATCTAATTCCTGAAAGACAGGACATAGATAAGCGATTCTCATTAAATGATCCTGACAAGACTGCAGTCAAGCATTACTAGAAATACAAGTTTTTCTTCATCATTCACATGCAAATAATTGGATGATGAATTTTAGTTACTTCTTTAATAATATTTGATTTGGAGAAGATTAATAAAGATATGATGCTATATTACCAATCATCCCTCTTTAATGATAAATGTGGCTGTTAATCAGATATATTTGTGCCACATATTTTGCCAGATATCATATAGCTTGATATTATGTATTACGCAGCCTTTATTAATATTAAAAATACCTTATTTTATCTTTCATCTCTCATTTTATGATATTTTCATATTCACCTGTTTCCAGATTGGCTTTCTGACTTGCCTGGGCACTGATTGTGCGACAAATTTATATTCTGAAATTGTTAGCCATGCCCATAACCATACAGTGTGCCCTGTTTTTTCCACACATGTTCATAGTCTCTACGAAGGTGGACCCAATGAATTAATAACAAGTATTTATTATTCTATAGGGATTTGAGATTATTGAGATTTT
Organism: Amblyopsis rosae; assembly: GCA_025399935.1. NCBI lineage: Eukaryota > Metazoa > Chordata > Actinopteri > Percopsiformes > Amblyopsidae > Amblyopsis > Amblyopsis rosae. The sequence continues at coordinate 1,523,561 of JAODTR010000018.1, forward strand.
ATTCTAATAGTTTTAGTATATACTGTGCTATGTTGTTCTTTAAGGTCTACCCTAATGATTTAGTTAGACTCAATGCCAGTCTTTATATGACAAAAAGAGAAAATATAGAATTGTTTTCAGTAAGCATTGTGCTTACATTGAAGGCACACACCATTGGTACAGTATCAAGGACACTGCAGAGCATACTTGAATTTGCCATATCACCGAAAGACAGGAGTCTTCATTCAAAACTGTAAGTACAAAATTAATATGATCTTAATGTCAGGATATCTGACTTACAAGTAAATGTTCAAATTCAGAATGATGTGTCAGCACAATTATGTGCAGTGCACCTGCAAAGAACACAATGTGTGCTTTTGCACACACTGATTTGAGAACAGAAGAAACATTTTATTTTATAATATATAGTATTTTCAAGCTGTTGTTTTTGGCAGGGTGAATACCTGAGTAGTAGTTACAGTATCCTCCATCCACTATCCCTCATGCCAACAAATGCCAAGTTTAGTTGTACAGCACTGTGCTTTGATTCCAATTGAAATCACACTATTGGATGAAGTGCACAGTCTCACAGAGCCAGCCTTTACTATACGTAAAGTCTGGGACACAGCCCTGGTTAACTGCGTCAAGATCCACCTACAGTACAGTACTTGACAGGTGAGGTATGTTGATTGACACAATGACAACGACATCTCAATGACAAAGTCCGACGTTAAACGTGGTTGTTTTAACAAATTGTGTATCTGTTAAATAGGCTAATGTCTGTTACTGCTTAATAATAATGTAACAGCTGAAGTTTGTAAATAAAGTAGGCTACTTCACTAGCGTCGCACCAGCATTAAACATACATACTTTGTGAGGGACTATGCAAATAGCCAATGAATATCGACTTCCTCACTTCAGGAAAGTTCTCAATCTTACGAGGGTCACTGTATCAGACGTTTAGCACAGAGTTGCTTATGTGGCTTGGTGCTGATGAATGGAATAGACTGGGACTACTGTGCGCTTGCACACAAGCACATGACCCCTATGTATGCAGTAGTGCGGAGACCCTTGATTATATCGCTCTGCCCCTCACTGACCAGAGTTACATACTATGTAATGTACTCATTTAAAACTATGTTATGCATTATGTTAAGGAGTTAACCTCTAAAGAGAGTTCTCCAAATGGCAGCTATATTATTCCTCAATGTATGTTTCGATTAATACATTAAGTTTTAACTGAAACCATTATTACTTAATCCTTTCCCTTTTCATCTCAGTTTGACAGTCTGAAGACACATCATCTTTGCAGAGAAGCTATGATCATGATTTGTGCTGAGCATTAGTATCATCATTCTAACAGAATATATAGAACCAAAATAGTTTTTCCTGACCTTGTGCCTGGTGTGTAATCTCCTTTGTGGAAATTACACTCTCACTTTATGAATATATTGTAATTAGGCATATGCATTCTAACAGGGCAGTAAGATATAGTTTCTTCCTAATCTCTCATTTATATGCATAGGAGCACCCACTTAAAGCTGAGACTTTCTTCAGCCTCACTGAATCGTTTGTCCTTCTTTATACTTTTCTCTTTTTTCTCTCATTTCGTTTTTGTCTAATTTCTCAAAATTGGTCACATAGCAATGGGTATGTATTCTGTATGGGGAGTTTGCATAGCTTTTTAATAAGTAACATTTTGAAACACAAGATTACAACATCACAATGTAGTATTTGCAACCCAAGGTAGTCCAGAAGTTAGATAACATAAACTTGTTAAATTATATGCTTTGGTATTGTGCACAAAGAAATATAGACAAATGTTGGTGGGGTGTCCTACACTATGCCTTCAAATAAATCATAATTCCTCTTAACAAATTTTAACCAAATAATAGATTAGATACAGGATAGGTTCAAAATAAAAACAAACAAAGCCTAATACTTACAAGTTTATAGATTTATTAATATAAAAAAATATGGATGGATATATAATCAGTTTAAGAGAGCTAAGTCTATTTATTCAATAATTCAGAAATTTAATTTACTCACTATATGAAAAGTGTTTCATGACCCACAGGTATAACACATTTCATGCCCAACACTTTGATTCATATCCAAAAGACAGTCTACCTGTTCCTCATAAATAACTTTGTAAAAAGCCTTAAACCATTCGGAATTAAGCTCTGAACAAGTTAATTTACTCTCAAATGTGTTCAATTGATTTTTCACCTCGACTTCAAAGGGTTTGCAGTTAGTCTCTGCGGGGTACGGCAGCCCCGGCAAGACCCGGCTGACTGCTTCGGCAAACCTGATCAGACTTCAACCTGCCGGCCAGAACCACAATTTGTATTCATGGAAATGCTATTGATTTATTATATTATGGTGGGTGGCTGCTTGAGGTATGCAAAATAAAATAATTAAATGATCTTTATATACTGTGTGTGTATACATCTTTGTATGTACAGTATGCACACACGTACATATTTATCGTCTTGCTGTAGATCCTATATACACTGTTAAGGCATATGCGTCATACCAAATGTACAGCGTATCAGCAGTTGTCATTTTTGCATTCATGATCACATTTGCACTGCTCCACTATTCACTGTCTGCAGTCCTTTATTAGCAAATGTAGACTGCTTCTATTGGTTTTGAATATTATACTATAATAATAATGTAGTATTAGGCATGCATATTCTTGTGTACTGTCCAGTACATTTTCTAATAATCATTGTGGGTGCATACAGTATCATGCATCAGAACAGTTAGGCGAGCCATGAGGAAATATGGCAGAAGAGATAATGAGTGAGAGTCATGAAAATTAATTTAAAGACATTAGAGTTTAGCTGTATGATTAGCATGCTTTGACCAGCACAGATGTCATATGCAACCAACATTCTGTTATGATAATGGCAGCAGTAATGTACTGTATGTCATCAGTGAAAACTAAACATTTTTAAACAATTATCATTAATTAATATTCACACTGTCAATTTTTCAGACTAATATGTTTTTTTTAGACTTACTGCATAAGAGCACTAGAAAATGTATATGTCCAAATGTGAAATTCTATCCTTTTTAGAATGCCAGCACTTTACATCACCAAATCCTAAAGAAACTTTCTTTAGGATTGTCTTTAGGATACAGTCTAAGGAGCTTAGCACTGCCACCTTTGCAAATTTGAGTCTGGACTTTTGGAGACACATCAATCCATGATCTACTAACAAACTCACGCACGCATGCAGATGCAGTTACTGTAGTTAGAGGCATGAGTACAGTATTTCTAAGTAATTATGATTAAAGTAGGCAGGTTTTAGTTCAAGGTCGACAGAGGTGGGGTGCATGCGTGGTGAGTATCTTCCAGATGATAAAACATGTTCTAATTACGATCTTGTCTCTAATTTTCTCAAGGTCCTTCATTTTTGGTATGCCCCACTCTTTTGACATAGATTCATAAAATGAAATAAACAGACACTCTCCCTTTTGACTTCTCCAAGACACTAATGGATAAATAAATAAATATGCATTCATTCATATGATTAATTAGTCAGAATGAATGTATTCAAATGGACTGTGTTCCACTGACCCTAATATATAGCAGCTGATCAAGAAATAAAACATGTACAATAATACAATTAAAAAAATCTTTCCATCTTTTCATCTGTTTAGCCGTAGTCGGGTCGCGGGGGCAGCAGCTCCAGCAGCTCCAGCAGGGGAACTCAAACTTCTCTTTCCAGAGGCACATGATCCAGCTTTGACTGGGGGATCCCGAGGCGTTCCCAGTCCAATGTGGAGATATAATCTCTCCACCTAGTCCCGGGTCTTCCCCGAGGCCTCCTCCCAGCTGGATGTGCCTTCTACACCTCCCTAAGAGGCGCCCATCCTTACCAGATGGCTGTACCACCTCAACTGGCTCCTTTCAACGCAAAGGAGCAGCGGCTCTACTCCAAGATCCTCACGGATGGCCAAGCTTCTCACCCTAAGGAAGATGCCAGTCACCCTCCTGAGAAAACCCATTTCGACCGCTTGTACCCATGATCTCATTCTTTCGGTCATGACCCACCCTTCATGACCGAAGGGTACGTAGGACATGAGGGTAGGAATGAAAATTGCCTAGAAGATCGAGAGCTTTGCCTTCTGGCTCAGCTCTTTTCGTCACAACGGTGCAGTAAAGTGATTGTAATATCGCTCCCGCTGCTCAGATTCTGCGGCCAATCTCCTGCTCCAATGTCCCCTCACTTGCAAACAAGACCTTGAGGTACTTAAACTCCTTCACTTGGGGTAAGGACTCATTACCTAACCGGAGTAGGCACTTTATCGCTTTCCTGCTGAGAACCATGTACTCAGATTTAGCGGTGCTAATCCTCATCCAGCTTCAGTTTATTTTCGCCGTGAGAATCAGTCTGGAAAGCCTCGGAATCATTTTGAATATGTCCGAGTAGCAACTGAACTTTCTAATCAGCGTCGTGTTTATAGCTGTGAGGGCTTGGTTTTCCAAACAGCGTCGTGTTTATAGCTATACGGGCGTGGCTTAGGTGTGCTGACCATGGTGCATCCAATCAACTGCCAAGTACTTTTTTGAAAGTATAGCCATTCACAAACAGTTTCAATGTACGGCTCCCCAGATGGACTTGTGACATCAATTCCTCTGGCATGTCAGGTTACCTAATCATAGCAACTTCAATACTTTTTATTTTTTATTTTTCAGCGCAGTAGGTAATATGCAATACACCAGTAAATAATGTGTATGTACATAATATATTCCTTTGGGCTACATTGACTAGATTAGAGACCCTATTCGAGCTAAGCACACAGACTGCAAAGCACAAACTGCATTTAGGGCGTGTCCACATCCAAATCCACTTTTGAGTTTTGTTTTTTTTTAATGGTGGATAAAATGGTTGCTGCACCAGCTGCATGGTTCAAAAGGGTTGTGTTTACCTTCGTCATGTATATTGTCATTACACACCATAAACCAATTTTGAGCATAACATACATCAAGTGTCATCTCCCATTGCCTTTAAAAATCCAGGTGTGTTTGCACCTTGGCGGATTGCTATTGTACCGGCGTGTTTGTGAAAACGTGCAAGCACACCATTTACAGCGACAGCGAGATTCCACCAAGATCCATAAAATATGTTGATGTAGACTAGACACTGATAATATTTCACATTGTACTCTTTATGATAGATACTGTGGTATCATGGTTGTGCACTCCTGCATCTCGTGTGTGTAACAAGCACGGTGTTGTGCACCTGCCACAGGCACATTATCTTAGATAGATAATTGCCATTGACTTTAAATCAGGTATTTGTTGGTCAATCGCTTTCCGCTTCCTCAAGATAGCAATGTGCCAACAATGTGCTAGACCACGCCTAATGTCTTCGCTTTGCGCCGGGTGTATGATAGGGCTCCAGATGTCTACACACTCAGGGTATTCATCTCAATATACTCTGTTTTATTCTATATGCCATAGTCCTTTACATATTAACATTTGAAACATGCTATAGGACATACAGTATCATTTGTAAGTCAGACAGATCTCAAAAAATTGCTCTTCACTACATAGAAATGTCAAAGTATTCCTCAATATTGTTCAACTGCTTTTCCACCATTGAGTGAGGAGCATACAAGAAACAATTTCCTGGAACTTGTCAACAATTATGATTTAGGCCCGTATGATAGAGCCAAGCCTGCTGTGAGCCTGCCAGTGTACTTGGTAATACTGAGAGCCTTTCAGCAAAGTCTGGAGAATAAATGTTGGCTGTTCAAGTTCTATCACTTTTATGGCAACAGGATTAATTTCTGGCAGTGTTGGAATCATAATCTTCAGCTTCACTGACGTTTACAAAACAATTCCTAGCAGTTTTAGACTATAGCAAAAGCTGGACTATTTACCTAACAAACCTTAGTTCAATGTGTATTATAATATATACATTTTAAATATTTGACTGTTGGCACATGTACGCCCCTCCCCACCCACCAAACAAAAACACCAAAAACAAACCAAAAACAGAAAGTACCGTTGAAGACATTTGTTAGTTTCAGTGAGAGCCAGTCATATGCAAAAGGCAGGATTTACAACACCAGAAACCATTTATTTGATCTTTAGACATATATGGGATGAATCAGTTGACGATTTCAGGCAAGCACAGGTTGTTGTTGTTGTTTAGCAGTATATATGTAGGCTACTGTAGCAGACAAGACATATTTCAAATTTACTTGTTTACTTCAAGTTAGACTTAAAACCTTCTTGGTCATATGTTCTGTAAAGAAAGACCAAAAAGGTTATGTAACCTCATTTAACTGCCTTAAAAAGATCATTGACGATAACCACGAATTATCTAACTAACTAATAATAGAATAGATGTACAGTAATCACTTTTAACAAATATAAGGTCTGCCATGATGTTATTGTAAATTGTAAGCACTTTAGGAAGTTTTTTAAATATGCATCCTTTTACAGTATTATATGGGTTATTGTGTTCTGTCCTTTTTCTGGGAACTTTTGTGCTCCTTTAAAATGCTACAACCTCTTCTCTAGGCCAGATGCTAGAGGCCTGTAAGCTAATCAAAATGAACAATGGAAAGATGAACTGATCAATTAGAACTGGCATTGGCTTTAGAGTCTGCTGTACGTCTACATACAAGATGCCACTTGGGATGTTTAGAGCAAATCCCATATAGTCCACTCATGTTCAAGTGAGAAATTATGTGAACGAGCTGTGATGTATAATGCGTTCATACTTCTTTAGTGTGAAGTGTTGATGTGATCACAGACAGCCTTGTCAGAAGTCTTCTTAAGGTTTCACAAAGTGACACCCCTATTTCCGACCCCTGACATGTTTCTTGGTATTAAGTGGATAGAAATGGTCGTACGTGGATGCTCTGACACTAATCTGGATTTCATTTTTTAATGCCCCACAAGTCAGCTCACATGACAAGTTAAAAAAAATATGTGATTTTATATATGGGAAAAAAAGATAGACGCCGTTCTCATTTTGTTCTGTCTTTCTGCTTTGCTCACCAAATTAAGTTTCACTGTCCTGGAAAAAAAGTAGTTACCCTAAGGAAAAGCATAATTATTAACAATTAATATTCATAATGATGTCTCCGTCCCTGGGCAGCCTTGACAGGGTCTCAGTCAAATAGATTTTAAATTCAATCTGTGTTTTACATAATCCAATCAGAAATTTTATGATTCACGTGCATCTTCCCCCCGGTGTTCCCAAATTCAAGTTTGTCACACTGTACATTTTCAACTGAATATTGCTATATACCCGTATACTACATCAAATGAAGAGCACCCTTTATAGCGTCCATTCAAATGTAATGATTATATGACATGGTTTCCAGGCAGCACCTTTAGCCTCAATATGTTTCTGTGTGATGAATTACATTTACTATTTACACTACTGTTTATGTCACACACAAAACCATTTAGAGCTCCAGTTTCCAGACGGCGCAAGACCGGTGGTAGCGTTAACAGAGACTTAGTGACATTTTTGTTTGGCACAAAGTGGTGTCTCTTGCCTGGGCTAATTTCCAAACTTTCCATGCAAGCAATGACACCACATGACAGCAATGAAATGTTGGGGGCGCAGTAGAGTGTGCGTCAGTAAAAATCTGGTGCCTAGTGCTAGTTAAATAAATCAAAATATTGCGCTAGCATCTCCACCTAGTCAGACCACGTCTCAGCGCAGATGCAAGCGATGTGTGGTAGTTTCCAAGCTTATGGTGTAAGTGCACTTGACGACTCTGAACCTACTGAACAAGTACACGAGATTCCTCCTGCAAGATGTTCTGTAAAGCCGGTCTAGACTTTTGTCTTTCATTACAAAATTGGCAGTTTGCCTTGACAGAGAACACTGCTTTAAAATGAATGAGAATGAAAGCTGATTTGATTAGTATTAAGTGAACACAGCCCCTTCCACTCCTACTGATAATTATTAATTAACAAATAACTATTAATTCTAATCTAGCACTTTTACTACTGTTGCCATATTAATCACCCCAAAAGGCAAGAATATTCTGTAGCAGACACATACACCCCGACGCACTGCATGTGACTAGCAGTGACATTGCGATGGGAGACAATGGAAAAAAAATGAGATCCAGCGACATTGGTGCCCTTTTCTCTAATGGCCTTTTAAAGTTTTTTTTTTTTGGTTTAAAGTACATTTAAAGTAAAGTAAATTATGTTTGCTTCCATAAACAAGCACTCTCTGATCACTTTCATATGTCAACATGTGTGTTTGGGCTTTCTTTCTTCAACGTTCAGCAGGTCCTTGAATGAAACCTGATCAGCATCTGTGTTAGGAGATGTTTTGCTCACTGTCAAGATCGATTAGCCAGTGATAGCATTTGGCGGCTGCTAGTTTGGACTTAGAATAGGCTATCATGGCAGCAGTTACTATAATAAACTACATAAACAAATAATCTATTTTGATCTCATGACTTTTATCCATCATCATATTTTACCGCGACTTTTATTTCCAGTCTACGCAAAATCCCATCAAATTCATTTTTGATATTAAGTCACAAAGTTCAATACTACCTAATGCTCTCTATGATTCTCTACCCCCCCCACCGCTCTTTCAACCTTCCTTGGGGTTGATTAGACAGGAGAGGGCAAAGTTTGAATATTCAGCATGCCTCTGTTGTGTTTTGCATCAAACTTTTATCAAGACATAATTGTGATAAATGATGCATGTAATCACACACTAACTAATGCTAGAATGTGCAGCCTCCGAAGGTAAATTGTGACCAGCGTGTCCGTGTCCTTCGTCCCCAGTGGACAGGGACCATCTGGCAGCGGCCATTACCACTGACCTGAGTGCCAGACTCCTTAGTGTGCAAGGAAGCTCGACATCACCTGGTCAAGCCCCCGCACACCTGACCACATGGACACAACCTTGCCAGAGTGTTAGGGGACAAATTACTAATTCAGAATGGCATTATCCTAAAGGTTGGAATCCAGTAAACGTTACGGTCTGCAAGCGCGGAAAAGGCAGAAATACTCTCACTAATGAATTTGTGGTATAAATAATCAGCTGTTGGAAGATGAAAGTGAGTTGAAAATGTGTTTTGTAGCTAAGTAAGATTTGTCACACTTGGAAGTGTTCAAGAAAACTGACCATGCATGCCCCACAAAGAAGGTTAATGGGCAGTAATCTGACCTACAGTACCAGTGCTTACCACTATTTGCTTCAGAGCAGACCAATTACTCTCTGAATAATGGAATGACCCATGCTAACAATATTCTTACTTTGAATTTGGGGAACCAATGTTGAGAATACAAATTATAATGAACCAGGTTAATCAAAGTTAAGACATTATACTGATTTTATTGCTTTATACTTAAGACCATATTGCAATCTCCTCCTCTACAATTTATTTCACTTCACAATCAGCCTCTAGTTTGGTTTAGTTGGTGCAGACAGCAATTATGTGCTTTGGAAAATCATTGTTCTGATTGGTTGAAGGTCGTCCTATCGTATGATGGTGCCTAGGCCTAAAAATAAGCATACAATATTTGTATTTCTGATTAGTTTAACGTGGTCCACTCATCTGCTAATGATTTTGGCATATTTTGGCACCACCTCTATGACGAATAACTTTGAAAGGAAATACGCAGCGTGAAAGAAATTGTGAAACGTGCATACATGCCATGCTTGATGCAGTAGCCTTTATGAGGAGGTTAAAAGTGCTTGTACTGCTGTGAGCCAAACTTGTTATCTGCTATTTGCTGTTATGATCCACACCCACTATTAGGCAGCCTTTTGCTATTCAGGGGTGCGTTTCCCATACAACGACGAAGGCTAGCATTGAACTTTGAACATTGATATCGTACGGCATCGTTGAAATAACACATCCGCTACTGTTTCCCAAAAGTGCCGAACTTTGTTTGTACGACAATGGTTTGAACTATGTTGGTTTCAACCACCGTAGTTAAAACTACAATGTTTCCATATGTGTTCGGTCTGACTTTTTCAGCGGGAAACTTGCAAAAACACACAATCTTTGTCATGTTATGCCTGAATTCGAATTGTCATTCGAGCTACGGCTCTCGAGGTGTTGTTTACAGCATAGTTTGCGGTGACTACGTCATAAATGGCAAAAAAGGCAGTAAAATAGAAAGGCATGTCTGTCTAATCTTGCTGTAGGAAAACAGTAGACCTATGTGTTTTGAAAATGTAACATCGTTGTAAAAGTAGACATACTTGTAAAAGTAGACCTACTTTTAAATGTAGTCTATTTCTCAATAGGCCTACAGTACATGAGTAGACTGTAGTTGCACATGTAGTCTATAGTTCAGTAATAGGATCAAAACAGATGAAAGATGAAAAAGCATAACTTTTTTCCCCTTCATGTCGCATACAGAAAATGTCTGTTAATCAAGCAGTCATTAAGATCACTCAAGTAGTGCTTTAGTTGCCATTATACATCCAAAAATCTTGTGGAGATGTTTCTAGTGTGCAAATACTAAAACACGAAATGTAACACATCTGCAGTGACAAAAAAAGAAGACAGTTAGAGTTTTGTTATATTTCCAGTGTAATTGCAGCACATTAAGCTTTATCATAAAGAAAAAAAGGAAATTCTTTAGTGCAATGTGCAATGTGTTCTTATTAATACACAAAGAACCATTGCATTAATAGTTATAGTCATTCTGAAGAGAGCTTGTTGATATTTAAACTAACAAAAAGTCCTCTTCTTTCAATAGCATAAAGTGCTCCCTTAGTTCTACCACACATTGGAAATGCATTGCCAAGGTCAGGATATTGTACGGTACTTTCAGCATGTACACATAATGGGCAGCATACAGCCTGCTAGTCGCTGAATTTGACAAAGCGTCGTAGTTTATACAGTTATCGCTGACTATACCTTTAAAAATTTTCACTGAATGTAAGAGCACACCCATTTCAAATGTATCTTCAGAGTAGATTACTAACAGCAAATACATTTATAAACCTATATTAACTGTACACAAATTTAAAAGTTAAAAATCTAAGTCAATGAGGGAGTTGAGGTTCAGTCCAAATAGCACAGCAAAAGCTAATGCTACATTATCAGTTGGTTCTTTAGTCATAGTCGTCGGTCGCTGTCAGCTTCGATTATTCTTTATATTTATAACTAGTGTATTAAAACCGTTATTGGGATCAATGTAAAATGTAATGACCGTGATGTGATTATATTTCATTTATTCTACCCCCAGGCCTGGATTTCTCTGATCGTTTCAAGGTGACGTGTTTCTGAACGTATGGTACTGTTTTGGAACGTCTGCTTTGGTGTTGTATTTTATTTTTTTCTGCATGCTGAAAAAGCACATCAGACCTCATCTAAATTGTCTATAGACTGATAAGAATGTGCATGCACTTCATAATCCACTGCAGTTCCTAAGTCAAAGTATCAACAGCGACAACTTTGCTCTTGTCCTTGTTGTCCAGCATATAGCCTAGCTCAGCCCCTTGTAAAGCAATGATTTGCCCCTCCTCAAAATGCTCAATTGTCTTGTCATGTATTTTAGGCAGTCTGTGATATACAGTATTAGGTTCACTGACATATAACTTTGAATGATGTACTGTGAATTAATTTGTTGATTTTCTTTGCTCTTTGCTGCATTTTAAATCAAGCAGATTTGTGCATTTCCACCACCTTCTGCTCTGGAACACCTTTTACACAATTACATTAATTGCAGTTTTAGATCAATTTGAATAAACATGAGCAAAATGTTTATAGTCTACAGTCACCATAAACAATGAAAGTCTACGTGATTAAATCATGTTTACAAAAGGAACATAACTTAATTGTGTAGATCATGCATGCTTTATTTTAGTAAATTCAAAGACCTGCTAATTCCTTTTTTATCAATGTGTGACTCAATGTTCACTGATTAATTGTTACTGGAAATAAAATGCTAACGTGCATATACTAAATGTGATCTTGAAGAATTTCAATTGAATTATGGTGACATGATTTGGTGAACCCTCAACTCTGTAGCTTCCTTAATTCAATAGCAAGCCCTCTTGTTTGTGGCAGAGCACAACTACTCAACAATTTTAATTACTTCCATTGATTATAATATACATACTTCTCTTATTCCTGTCCCTGACTGATTACATTAAATTAAATTTACTGAATGTCTGATAAGAGCTTTTATTGAGGTAAGCTGACTAAATAAAATCAATAGGATTTAACACACAATAAGGTTTGATTATGTGCTTTGGCTTGTAAACTTAGAATATCACAGTATGAAATGTTTTTGCGATAAAAAGACCTACATTTAAACTTATCATTAGTACTGTTTGTCTAGCACCATACCTATATATTTAAATATACTTTGTCAATGGTTTAACCTTACTTTCTTATGCAATGTGTGTGCAGTAGCATTCTACAACCACAGTAACCACTGGCAAATGACAACATGGAATGTTTATCTTTATTCAGTCCTTTTGAGGACTTGCCTCAGCAGTGCTAATATATAGCTCTATTATTCTTATTTTGTGCCTTTCGGATGGTCATTTTTAAGCAGATTATCTCCACAGTCACAAGGGAGGGGACAGGGGCGAGGATAGGGGTTTGACAAATGTGGACACCATCTCCTTGGTCTGCAACTGTCACCTTCAGTCCTGAGTGGCCAACAACCATATGTGGAGAATCCAAATAGCCAGGACCCCTAACCCCAACCCAGTAGCATAGAATACATTTAAGCAAAACGTCCCCTGTGGCCTGTAATTGTGGAGCAAAATGAGAGGTCAATTAATATCTTTATTTTAAGAAAAACGATCCACTAAATACAAGTATATCAGCTATCTGTCATGCATATAGACACCTGCAGCAGTTGAAATATATCACCATATGAAACATCTTTGTGAAATATGTACTTTGAATGTGCATCTTATTTTCTTCATCACAGGCTTCACTTGCAAATACCCTGTTTCGCCAAGACATCAAAAGTCCCTCTTACAGTAGTAGGTTTTCAATGCACTACTGGTTAAGGACTCATTGCATGTGTCAGTCATAGGTGTTTTTTCTCTTGCACTGGCCTCTTTCTTGTTTTATGTTGTGTGTCACACCCCCAGACATCTTCAGTGGCAGGTGTTGTGGTCAGCATCACTTGTTCCCCTCCCAGCTCTATGGTCTGATTACGCACCTCCTCAATGCTAGCTGCTCTTCGAAGCGCTTCTCCTCTGCCCTCCTGCTGACATTCGTCGATGGTGTAATTGGCCAAACAGGTGGAGGCAGGTGCTGCTGAGGCTTGCTGATTAACAAGCCTTGATTACCAATGTTATTTACATCAGTCAATATTTTCCTCGCCCTTGCTTGTCCACGTACCACAGAATACATGTGACAATGTTATGCTTCTCTGGTGCAGATGAAAAAAACAGCATCATCACGTGTCTTTGACTTCAACTTTATGAAATGTGAATGATAGCAAAGATATCCAAGGCCATTGACTACCTATACTGTAGGAATACATTTACATCTGAAAATGTGCATTTTCTTATTAGTTTCAGCCTTCCAACCAGCCTTCCATCAAACAATATGTCCACTGAAAACGTCCCTAGGATGCATTCCAAAGTGAATATACTGGAAAACCGTTGCCTAGCAATGTAGACCAAGCCCTCAGACACGCATTAGCTTGGTTTACATGGACACTTTTTTGTCTTCCGAATGGAATCGTTCCGATTGAAGATTTACCTGTTTACCGGGTTACCTGTTTACATGGTATGTCATCTACGATAATCAGGTCTGGTGTTTACATCTGCCGTAGCAATGAATCGGAATAGATGTTAAACATGCACACATTATAGGCTCGGTGAAGTAACGTGTCCCGCTAGCAGAAGGGCTAAAACCGCTGCACTGCTGCACTGCATTGCTGCACTGCATTGCTACGTATATTACTGTATGAAATTTAACATGAGTGAATTTCAGTTGTGCCTTGAAAAGCTTGTTGTGTTTCCATGACGTTATCACAGGTCACAAGCAAAGTATGTGCTTCTGAGGCTTGGCGGGCATTAGCATGAATAACCATAGCAGGCACAGAGCCATATATCTCTGGGAGCTTTAAGTGGCCTACAGTGAAGACTGTGAGATTTCAGCACATTTATTTCAAGCCATTGATACTGTGCGACGTGGATCTGTTCTATTTGGTTACTACATCACTTTTGATGTATATGCAAAAATAACACCTACTGAAGTGTGAATGGTCGCCATTATTATACACCCATGGTGTGGACAGGGAAAAGCTAACCACATTATGTGTTTTTAAGTGACCTGGCCACACGTTCAAGATGGCAGGCAAATTAATCACAGATGTTTGTCTTGATGTCAGTGCTGATGTCTTGTTTGCAGATGTACATATGCCTACTTTGTATAATTTATCTGTTCATGCAAGTAAAAAAAATTGATATTCACAGCTGCTGTGCGACAATTGCATACAAAGAATGACACCTGCACACAGAGAGGATAGACAATGTATCTTCGTGGGGAACAGGGAACTGAAAATGATGTGAGAATGTGTACTGAAATGAAAATTAAATGTAAACATTTTCAGTTTTATCCATGATAGTGTGGAAAAGGTGTGGTGGAAGATATACGTCAAAATGACACCTCCCTCCCACACCGCTTCTCATTCCACAATACAGAAATAGCAAGAACTCGGCCAGTTCATAGTGGCATGTTGATGGTGCATACGGTGCACACATAAATGCATATAATTTTATTTGCTGTATGTTGTGAACTGGCCTTCATGCAACACATACTTCTCATCTGTCAATATAAACGAGTTTGTTTAAAAGTGAAATGAAATCCAAGGACATTTGAATAGGAAAATATTTCTTGCAGATACTGTGCAGTGAGTGCACAAAGTCAGCCTCTCATTAGTCGCCAGTGTAATACCTTCCTGTCTGTTGACAACACCACAGTTGAGGGTTGCTAAATAGATTATAACTTTCAGGGGTGGGTTGTTTATGTTCTCAAAATGCTGAGCTATCTGCAGTAAGATCATATGAATACCAATATGCAAATTCTGCAAGTGTGGGCTTTCGGGTTAACTCTGCAAGAATAAGTATGAAAGTTACGAAGGCAGAAATCTGAATGTGCAAAACTAAACTGCAGTTGAGTGCATTAATGAATAGGCTCATTGATGGGAGAGTGGTATAATTTCAACGATCTGACTTTTCCACAATCTGAACTGGGTAATACAACAAGAATCCTTTAACCCCAATCAACCAACACCATGCCTAGTTAGATTGTCACAGATGTTGCGAACGGGCTATCTCCTAAAAGTGGGACGGCAGTGCTTGCCATGCGGTTTTACCACTCATGTGATTGTTGCGTGAACTTGCAGAATTAGTGCTTGACCGCTAATCGTCATACACTATCATTTAAAAAAATCTTGAACACAACACAGCAACAGTGGTGCAGTGGGTAGAGTGAGGTGACAAGTGATCCACAAGTCACTGGTTCAATCCCAGCTAACTCCTCACTCCTAAGTGTCGAGGTGTCCTTGAGCAAGACACCTAACCCTAACTACTCCTGGTGGTTGGTCACAGCAAATGCCATTGGTGTATGAAGGCATGTGAGGCAATCCTGTACAGTGCTTTGAGTGTCTGGAAGGTTAGAAAAGCGCTATATAAATTCAGTCCATTTAACACTGGACTGTGTACAGTCTTTATTAATTTGATTTATTTTTAAAAAGAGGCTAGAGTACACTTGAGTTTTGGATTAAAGATACTTGTTCCAGTTCCTCTGTTTTGTCTGAGAAGATATCAGATAGTTTAAAAAATAATCAAGTTGGATTTGTGGTACTAATAATATTTTATTATTTAGTACTTAGCTGGCCTTATAGGTTATTTAAATATTATAGATAGAGTGCTTCAATAGCAACTTCAAGCACTGATCTTATTCAGTATCACTGATTTTCACCTTCATAAAAACATATTTGGCAGTCGTGCATAGCTAGAAGTCAACAAAAATTCCCAGTATCTTATTTTGAAAGTGAAATATACATATTGAAAATAATCTGTGAAATAATATTTTAATGCATTCATGATTGTTTTGTGAATAAGAGGTCAGCCATTGAAACAGTAATCTCAATGCAATTCTGACATTATGCTCATTTAGACTTGCGTATGTGTAAAGGATTAATTAGTGAAGAAGATGCTGTCACAATACCATATGGTGGAAGACCAAACAGCTTGCAAGGGTGTGGTGCCACCCAGTACATCTAAAAATGTCAAATGTGAGAATCTGTGTCCAGTATGAAGTTGCAGTATATGGAAATGAAGTCATGTTTGTTGAAGTATTTTCACAAAGATAACGGCTGAACAAAATACATTTTTGTGTTAAAAAAAAAAAAAAGTTTGTGTTAATCAGTAAACTGAGAGCATGAATTCAATTGATATGCTGAGTAATATTAACCTTAAAATCACAAAATATTATTTGCATAATAACTGTAGCAGCAATGGGGGCATAATGTAGCATTGTGTGGGGTAGATGCAATGAGATTATGCTAATGTTGAAAGTATCATACTGCCCTCAGTCAAGTGAAACAAATCCTTCTGTGATGCCACATTATGTAGCTCATTTATCCCCCACTTTTCTTTTCATAGCATTGTTATATCATATGCAGTTATGGACACTGTGCAGGCTAATAGCTACACAAGTTGTCTGGGCATTTGTTATTGGTAAAAATTCTGCAATCTTCTATTGTCAATAATGAGTGAGATGTAATAGAGTGAAAAACACCAATAAGTAAACCCACGTATTACAGAAATACATTTTCAACAATAAATCTGTTTTGAGAGATGCAATGAGAGCTATAGCTAAAAATATTGAGAGTGCCATTTTGAAAACAACCCTAAAACCCAACCTCCTTTGCCTCTGGAGCATGGTGGTCTGCCATCTCAAAGTGCCAATGGCAAACCTGTGCAGCTGTGTGTGAACACATTCATATTTCATGTGATTGACAGGCAAGATAGATTCACTGGACCAACCAGGAAAAATACGTCCTGATTGGTCCACATTTTTTTCGGACGCCTGGCAAAATGTAAACCGATTTATATAGAGGCAGGTGCTATCAACCAGATCAGATACAGAAGTCTCACAGAGCATTTGAGTCATTGATAAGAAGTCAATGGAATTTCTAAGAAACGTAACTATACCGTATATTTATAGATATATTTACTGTAAAATCCTGCATACCTACAGCACCTTTTACTTATTTAGCAAAATGTAGTAATGGGCAACATTTGTTTTGATTCTATTTCAGTTTTTGCCATTTCCTTTTTCAACAGTTTATATAATCTAAAAAGTTTTAGGTGTCATGTCTTTGTGTGTGTGTGTGTGTGTGTGTGTGTGTGTGTGATAGTGGAAGGAGGTTTAGGGCAAAGCTACAGAGTAGGTTAGATCTGAGTGCTGCACGTACAACAGAAAATGCCCCTGTCCAAATGTCTAAAGGGTGAAAATTGTTCAAATAGAGCGTGGCTGAAGAATGGGCACAATAAGACACATTTTTCATACCAACATTCATCTATACAGAGCTACAGTATGTGTCTTGTTTACAAAAAATCAGTTGCAGTTTTCTGTCCACTTTTGATAACTTGTGAATATTTATCTACAAAGAATCATATATTGTATAAACATACACAGCAGCTGTAATTGTGGGTGGTATTAACTATTTTGCTGATTATGAATATAAAAATAAGAATTATTGACCCTTTATTGACAATGTATTAAATTGTGAAATATGGAGGTCAAATATCATACTATTAAAGCTCTCTGATAAAAGCAATTGAAATGATTGCCCCCCACCCAAAAAAACAAAACCAAAAACAACAACAAATAAAAAAATAAGTAAAAAAATAAAAAAATGTAAAAATCCGATAAAACCAGAGCCATTCCGCCTATTATAGCAGTCCAAGGTTAAACAGAAGTGCTATGGGAGCATATCTCTCCTTTCCTGCTTCACTCTCTCTCAGTGTAAAAGTGTTACAAACACAAACACCTGCGTGTGGAGGGGGTCATGCTGAGCTAGTGCTGTGAGCTGATGACGTGGAGGGGGGGATGGGGGGGCAACGTGTCAGGGTGACAGGAAACAGAAGAGATGAGCAGAAGGAGAGTATACAGTAGATACAGCTCCTTGCTGTGGCAATTGGTGCCATCTTGAAATCTCAGATGTTTTTACCCATCGCCTTTCACGTATGCTTGCCCTTGGCAAACTGTTGTGCGTTTTCTAATTACTTATGCCCATTGTTAGACTTCTCCAACATGGCGTAGGGAGAACACAACATGGCGCGCCTTGCCCATCATCACCACCTAGATCACTAGCAATATCCTTGTCACTACAGTATAAAAAAAGAAGGGAATTGCTTTTACACAGTACAGAAGCCTGCATGGACCTGATACATGTGGCCTCTTCTTAATGAACACAAGCTTTTGGAATTACCCAAATGAAACAATGTTTTCCCCCAATTAGTTGTTCACTTGCACTTTAAGAGATGTAAGCAATGTTTTTTATGTGGTCAGTCCGTGAAAATGAGTCAATAAGAAACACTGGAACAGTATTTGGCAGTAATATCATTTTGATAAGCATTTTTTATTAGCACAGTACATGTATTTTGTTGGCAGTATTTCTTCTATAACAATGTAAAAATAATATTATAATTATTACTTATGTAGACTTTGTCTACCCCTCTGATTCTGGGACAGTCTCTGGTCAATAACACCCTTAATTAATGTTTGATATTTGGTTATATTACTATAACATTACTTCACTTACCCTTCACTAAAGCTTCTGCTTTCTGTAAATGAGCAGATTACAGAGCCACTGTTCTGCTTGGATCATGATCATTTTCCCTCACCTTAGTCCAATAGAATACATAAGTTCTTCATCAGTTCCCTTTATTATCTCACCCATAATGAAAATATTCACATTCTAAGACGGAGACGAAAAAGGGCTGAAAATAGCAAAGACAAGAACATTCATATATTTAAAGCGTCACATTATAAAGACAAATTTAGGAGTTGACTAATTGAGGCAATGTAATTCATCTATTAAGGATAATCTATTTTCCAAGACGCTGCTGCCTTACTATGATTCAAATATAGTTCTTTATGATAAATTCAATCAAATGGTACTTTGCAGTTAAACACTAGATATAATGCTCTCATAAAAAATTTAAAATACAAGAAAATTGTCATTTAGACATTAATTTTAGAGACCAAATATGGTTGCACAATTAAGTTAAGCTCTCAGTGATGAATGTGGCTAAGTAGCCAAGCTATTTCTTCATAAAGGAGATACTTTTTTTACTGGAGTATGACAAAAATAAATGAGAAGATGTATTGAACTGAATATCCACCTACCTAGACTGTAGGCACACTATATTGTGTTGTAGTGCTCCCAGAATATATTTACATGCACACCTGCTGTTGTGTGCTTCCACATGGAATGCACTGCTAAATGTGGTATAAACATGGTTAACAGCAAAATAGTATTTATATTGTCTTTGTCCATTGAAAACTGCGAAAGTAAACTTCACCCCTTCATGCTCTTGCTTATATGCATGTTGAGGCATTACTGTGCTCTGACACAGTTTTTGGCTGGGAATTACATAGAAAAATGCTATGTGGATGATTTATTTTTGCTGACATGTTCATAAATGCACATGCTTTGTAACAACCATTATTGCAGCAGCTGCACTGACACTGACTAGACAATAATGGTAAGAAAAATACACTGATAGTAAACAATAAAATAAGAAGATGAAGGGAAAGCTCACTTAGAAGTATGCGGTTATCATGAGAGGAATTAAAAAATTGTCTAGCTCCTACGGCATGGAAGATATTCTTCTATTCATCCCAATTTGGTTCCATTGTTTCTGAAAGACATACAGTACCTATAACATAATTTACAAAGCTGAGCTCCATCCACGTTATAGTACATATTTATGTACACACTACAAATGTTTCCTTCTTCTGGTAACTTTAATGCTGTAGTAACGCTGTGGTAATAACAAAGGAGTGGTTTGGTTTTGAGTTCATCATTTTATTTTAGTTACATCAAAGATATAGAGTTTAAAATTAGATATTTAAAGTGATTGACATGATAGTGGCAACTTGACAGCACCAAACATTTATGATGTCACACACACGTACATCATAGTGCACAGACGCTCTCCAAGGTGCTGATTCCTGTGTGTGTGAAAACAAAGAATAAATAACAACAAATAGCTCATGTTGTTGAAGTGCTGATGACAATAATAATAGAATAAAATAAAATGTAGACTACAGACAAAACATATGCGTGATGGAAAATATGTATAGCCATACTGCCTTTGTCAAGATGAAGAGAGATACAAACCAGAACACCTACTGTATCCTGACCTGACATCAACATCATCATAATCAAATCTGTTTGCTGATTGACTAAACATCCTGATGTTTGAGTTGACTAATAGGTTGTGAAATAATCCCTAAATATATCATTGTGTGTGATACAGCACAAGCATATATATGAACACTTACAGCAAGATCCCATTATCACAGATGTGTCTTGGCAATAGATTTCAAATCATATTATGCATAGTGTAGTAGTGTTGTAATTTGCCTGTTTACAGCTAGATATTTAGATCCACAGCCACAATAGATGTTCACAGAGCCATTGAAAAGAGTTGCGCCATCTCCGTTTACTCCAATAGATAGTTTTTTCACAGAAATGGAGCTTCACTCCATTTGCCATAGGTTTTTCCTCTCCATGAACCATGTGACCGTTGAAAATGTTGCTTCCGTTTGCATAAGTCTGTTATTTCCATGGCTCTGGATGTCCAAAGGTTCTGTCAAATGTGCTGATTGGTTGAATGTGGACCAATCAGCTGCTGGTTGAGTAAACATTGATTTGATGAGAATAACAAATTGTAGATCTTCACATATCACAACGGCATTTCCATGCAGGCTAACTAATCCCCACTTGTATATATCAATGAAACTTAACAACGGGGCACAATTAAGGCTTTGAACAGTCTGGGACCCATAAGCTTCTTATAAATGTATGCAAATTAACTATTCTACCATGCAGAACTGACCATTTCAGTTTATGGATGTTTTATAGGCTAAAGAATCGACATTTTAATTATTATAAATGTGACTTTCAAATAAAATGTAATGATTAGTGTCTTCAGAAAAATACAAATTCTGTAGTAAATCTGCTAATTTTAATGTGAAGTAGTAAAAAATGTAGCATTTAAGATGCTTATTTTCCAATACATTTATCATACAACAACAACTACTTTAAAAGCTATTGTGCTAGAGAGAGAGAGAGAGAGAGAGAGAGAGAGAGAGAGGGGGAGATAGAGAGAGACCAGAGGACACGCTGTGGAGCCAACAAGCCTGAATGCTCCCACTTGCATATCAACTTCCAGTCTAGATCCCATTGGAGAACACTGATCCTGCTGCGGAGCGGTAAGAGATCTGCTCATTTGGGATTCTAGCTTGGTGACCTGTGGTCTATGTGACCTACAAAGACAATAACTCAAGGTGACGGGAGAAGAAGGAGGGTGAGTGAATGTGTGTGTGTGTAGGGGGTTGTGCAAAGCAATTAACTAAAAGGATTCTGTGAATCGGGGAAGTAATTCCCCAAGATGGCTCCTCTCTTTACCTCTGTACTCTCTAAGGACAGAAACATGATCTTCCCTTGTTAATTTTTTCTCTTTCATCAATGTGTCTAAGCGGAACCTTCTGGCTATATTCAGCTTTAAAAATATCAATCATTCATTGTTAGAATGCTTTCACAGCAAAACATTTGCTATTGTTCGAAAAGGTCAACTCACATTTTCTGACCCAATAAAGCATCCGCATGTTTGGTTTTGGTGTGAATGGGAGATGCAGATGGTTGTACAGTGTTTTTGAAAAAAGAAGCCACAAACTGTAGGCGGTAGAGGTGTTGTAATGTAATGTACTGTAGCCAGTGCATTCACTGTGGTACTCTACCTGGGCTAACCGACAGGTGACCTGCAAAAACGTGTCTGCCAGGTGAAAAAAACAATTAGGGTTAATTTGCAGGTTCGGGCACGTTAGGAAATAAAATAGTTCCGGGTTGGGTGGAAGTGAAACATCCTAGAGTTCAACAAGCGCTCAATGAAAATAGAAAAATAACACTAAAGAAAAGGTTAAGCTTAGACATACAGTAATACATGTTTCTGCATGCTGCAATTGAATCATCTTTTCCCTTCTGTATAATTTGCTTTGTTCCTCTTTGTTTTGAATTTCACTACGGTTCTGTCATTGTTTTCTCTTGTTAAAGGCTTAATCCATTACTTCTTCTGCACAGCCATGATTATGTTGAGTAACACACCAATATAATGTTGCCGTTGTCAACAACTACAGTATGCTGCTGTTGTGGTAAATTGTCGGACCAAAGAAGGACTCTGACATCACCCCATAGACATCATCGAAGGCCTGACACCTGGACATAAAATCTAAAGATTGTCACGGGCCGAGTGGGGGTGGCAGAAACCAAATGCAGGTTGGAGTTAGAACAAATATACTTTTTAATGAAACAACATAATACACTCACCAGTACAGCAAACATTACTTACTTACATATACTAAGGCTAATTAGGGGAATGGGCACCAGGTGTGTGAAATAACTAGACAAAGACAAAGTCCAGGATGAGGTAATGTGTGAAGGGGAAACCTGGGAAGCATGGCAGACAGGTGAAGGCTGCCATTAAACCCTGACAAAGATATAACACTTTAAGATCTATTAACATAACCAGTTGGAATTCGTTTAGGTTACTCTAAGGCCCAATCCCATTTCTCATTTTTACCCCTACAATATAGTTCCAAGGGGTAGGGATTGAAATATTCCCCTACGAAATATGACATCACTGCCTGACCAGAACGTTACCAACTTTTACGTTTTCAAAATGCCATCCTCAGCTGTGATGATCTCTCTTGCGTGGGCTATAGGCATTATTTTGATATGGATGTGTTCAACATTTGAAAGCCTACTACATTATGGCATTGGCAATACTGTAACACATTGAGAGTTGCCATCTATCTGATCGGGGGACGACGTTGGTGATGCGTTCACAACTTCAAATTGACCTATCAATTGATCTACAGTACTATAATAGCAAGCCCTACCCCCTACACATGAATATGCAACAGAGGGTTAGGGCTAAGGGCTAGGGGCAAGGGGTGAAATGGGATTCAGCCTAAGAATATGCGTCATCACCGCCATTTAGCTACCAGTGTCCTGTCTGAATTCAATGTCACTCGCAGAGTAGGTCTAGCAGTCCCATAGTAAACCCTCTTTAATCAGATCCCCAATGGCCTAAAACAATAATAGTACACCCCCACTTTAAAATGTGATTTGTCTAACACAAAATATTGGCTGTTTGCCAAGATCTTTCAGCTTTGCCCATCCCAGTATATTGTAGTTTGTAATATTTGGTATACTGTTGTGGTAAATGGACTGCATTTATATAGCGCTTTTATCCAAAGCACTCACACAGAGAGCAGTTAGGGTTAGGTTTCTTGCTCAAGGACACCTCGGTACTTGGTGAGGAGTTAGCTCACTTACCACAAGTTCTTGATCACCTAGAATTGTATTGCAGATACTGTATCATGGCATAACGGTATTGACATGGTGTTTCGAAAAGTGGACCTGTGCAGTATTGGCTTAGGAAGCATTTTATACTTGGCGTCACCATTTAAGAGACCAGAAGATACACACAGGCACTCGGAGCTGGTGAGTATAAAAGGAACACACACCAACTCTAAAGAGTAACTTAGCACTGTGCATAAAATCAAATTAAGCGTGGGTGCGTATATTTACGGTAGGTCGATTCGAAAGGATTCCTTGCCAAGCGGATGCGAAGCAAGAAAAGAGGAAGGTGAGAGGGCACGCTGCTATTTATGCCCCACGGGGCGGGTCAGGGGCGCAGCTTTGACCTTCTCAGCCATTCGGCGTGATTGTAGAGTTTTTCGATTGGATTACCATGATCACATGATCATGTATTATAAGTAATAGATCGTAGTTCCTGCGATAGGGAACCAATGTCTGACTAATATATATTTGCATTAAAGGGAGCAACAAGACACACTGAAACTGCAAGGATAACTTTACAGATCCAAGTCCTATTATATAGTCGGTTTTTGTTAGACTAAAAACTTTTTCATAATTTAGACTCTGTATGGTAGTTACATTGTGCTGTCAAATATAAAAATAAACAAACACAGACAAAACAGTACTGTAAACCATAGTTTTATGCTTTGTCATCAGAATGCAGTATAGTTAAAAGAACCAAATGAATTGTTTCTTCTCCCATTACAACATATTTTGTATTTGACACAATCAAAGGACTTATTCAGAATCAATTTATCAATCTTATGGATGATTGAAAACCACACATGGGAAACCCTGTATCATGAAGGCTCTAACACATAACTTAAGTCCTCTACAGTATTTGCAACGTTCATGTTTTATGACAATATAAATATCAAGTGTGTTTGTGTTGATATACAAGTTATACTTGTACGTATACTTACTATATATAATAGATGATACAATAGTAAACACACACCACTCCTCATTTGCATTTTGAGTCACGCAGCATCGACGACACCCAAAAACAACACCGGCATCCCTTGTGGATCCAGCGCCCCTGAAGGACTGTGTGCCTTAGTAGAGCTTAGTAGTGTGTTTGCTTATGTGTATGGGCTTTATTAGGTGAGGCAGGGATATGTCTTCACATGTGAGTATGGGCTGTGGAGTGTGCTTCCAATAGGTGACTGAATACACACAAAAGTAGTCCAATAAAGTAGAGACTCTCAGCTGGTGGGTCACCAGATGGTGTGGAGTGGGTTCCGTACAGTATGTTTGTTCAGCTCTGTCAAAATGTTGAGTTTTTATACATTTATGGAACATACTGTATTGCATGTTTTTATTTTTTATCTATACAGTAAAGGAATGCAAACAATACCAACATTTAACTTTTATGACAACCAATGGAATTCTCAAAAGATTAAAGTACATTACCATTTTGATACTAAATGTATGTGTTACGGGTCCCAAAGATGATGAGCTTCAGTAACAAATGATTAGTATTTGATGTCTTCAGATTCCTGAGAAATACA